>JAEBDU010006903.1:0-22137 GCA_016802625.1 Heliconius numata | reverse complement strand
GTAAAGTGTGAAAATCTTTTAATTTTTATAAGGTCTGATGACGAAAGGTAATCAATTTTGAGGATGAATGAAACGCAAAATATATCTACGTAGTTGTGTATAGAAAAGAAAACGTTTGTGAATTCTTATTTAATTAGTTGGTACATCGAACCAATGTCGATTTCCTGTTCCATTCACGCGATGCACCGGAATTATGAGTGCATCCTGTAGAAATATATGATACATACGGATGCCGCGTACTCTTGTACTCTTGCTTAGCACAAATTTCATCATTTCATACGTATTACGTTATGAGATTTTTGTATAACATTTAATCCACGTACATACACGACGGTCGGTCACGGTCCAAATAGTTTGATTTGTAATTCATGAAGTCGGGTGAGTTCTTGTGGCACGTTCGGTTAACTGTGCTAGAGCCCAATGAACCATACTGCTTCGTTCTAAACAGCCATTTGAAGTTAAATCTTTTAATATATGTATATAACTATTTAAATCTGTCTGTACTGTACATATGTATATGTAACTTGGCTATATTATTTGTATTTGGAGAACCTCTGCATATAAAGTAGCATACGGTCGGTCGAATGTGACTATGATTTTAATGACTGTGGTAACCATGTCATTGTATATAATTTATGTATGTCTTTTTAATAAAATTAACACGTAGACATTGCCAAAATTAGTTTGCGTAACTTAACTACTGCTTATGTTTCAATATTTTTTTTGTTTTTCAATAAGATTCACTACTGTATTTGATTATTGTCTTATATGATCTTTAACAATCGTGATTCATTTTCGCGAAATTCCCCAAAAATCTGCAATGATCCAAACAAACAGATCTGTTGCATGAATCAGTTTATTTTGATCACTGTTTTTTTGATACTTGGAAGTGGATGGCGAATCAGGTCGTGACATTTTAAGAAATTTGTTTTTGTTATTATAAAACATGTCAATACGATTTAAGGCTTCAGGCTGTTTCCTGTATAGCGTAAGCAGATTGGACCCAGTGTTAAGGATTAAAGCTCTCCACTTTCCGTCCATAGTTTGGGTCATCATTTGTTGAGTCACCGGTACTCAACGCCGCGTTTTGTTTTGTAATTAGAGCGAGAAAATATAAATAATGTATTCCCCTTAGTAAGAATCGGACCTATAACAAATGGGAATTACAAAGTTCACTTAAGAAATTGATTGACCTTCACGCCGTAACCCGCACATAGCAGGATAGGCAGAGCGACAGGGTGTTAAGACACTCCATTCTCTTTAGATAACTAAGATCTGAAATCGGCGATCTCGTAACGTAAATTATTGAAATGTTGTTTCCTAGATGTTTACAACACATCACCTCACTAATAACAAAGGCAGTTAATGTTTACTTGCGAAATGTTTTATGTGTATGTTAATTTTGGTATTTTTATCTTTCTACCATCATTTTAAATGAATCATCAAAAGTTAGTGTTTTTAAGCTTGAATCATTATAGGAAAGTTACGACTCTATTTGCTTGAAAATTAATATTATATTATTTAGAATAATCATTTAGGATTAATAATTATTATAAGGAAGTTAAGTTAGAAAATATCAATCTAATGGTATGTTCTGCAAAAAAGTAATAGACGAAACTTACAACACGTAATTTACCTCTTAACAATTAGCTTAAGAAATGCAGATATTTTCGCTCTATGTAGTATGTACATACGTTTCAATTCGCCATCTTTAAATAAAATGGCGGGAATAAAATATATTATGCTAAATGTCATCAGGAAGTATACAACATATTATGTGGATTTAGTAGTTATTTACACTCTAAAAAAATGTATTTTTATTATTATTATTTTTTGGAAATAAAAAAATAATCGATCATTGATGCCTAGTTGTAGGTTAATGGACCATTATACTATAGGTATATATAATATCTTATTAAAAAAAGTAGAGCGTGAAGCAATTTCCTTAAAATAAGAAACTTCGGATTTAATTGCCAACACTTGGAAATTTCACATTATTATAAATATTATTAGCTTATACTCGCTCAGAAATCTTATTAATTTTAAGCATGTAAAAAACCAGTTGCTTAAATGAATATTTGTGGCTTTAAATCAATTGAACGATCTTTATTTTCTATTAAATAATTATTTATATTATATTATATTCATTATGTATATGTAAGCTTTAGTAAATATAATAAGTATTATGTTTTAAAGTTGGTTTTCAAATTGATATTATACTTTTATGCATGCTCTTAATTATTGATAATTTTGAGGCCGTTGAGTAGAATATTTAAATTTTATGAGGTCAAGATCTTTCTGGTATTAAAAAAATAAGCGCTCTAAATATATCCTGTATTCGTGTCTAAGTTTATTAGCCGTTGTGGTTCTTTGTCAAATGTAATTCACTAATTAGACTGCTTGACATTTTACTGTATTTTTTTTATATAAGATCTAGAAATTTTTTTGCACTTTAAATGCTTTAACATGAAAAATACATGTATTTTTTAGTAGTATTTATTAAAAAAGGGAACATATAGTTTTACAAATTAACAATACTGTTGATTTTGAATGTTTTTTTGTTGCGTGTAGATTAAAATACAAGGTAACAGAATTGCTTACCTCGATAGATATTAATGCTTAATTTTCAAACAGTTCCGTAAATAACGAAATCAAATGAAAATATTACAGTAGTAACAATGAGTTAATAAGCGGTTTAACTTTAATGAGTTGATTCTATTAAAATTTTAGAAGAAATCAAGTTTTAACACATAATTATGATTCTTCTCCAGATTAAAGCAGCAGAAGTTATTTAAATGAAAATTAAAAATCGCATCAAATTTAATAAAATGTCTGTCTCAATTTATACTATTAGGAGATTTATGAGAATATTTTTCTAAAGAATTTCAATACAACAATTTAAATTTATAATCGTACAGATTATAAATCTTGTATATTATACACAAGATTTATAATCTGTACGTTTATAAATTATAACCTCACATGTCAAATTGAATCATGTTGCTTTATTGACAAAACAAAATTGTATATTGACCTCTAAACAGTAGTAGTTTTACAATTGAATGAATATTAGTGTTTTTAAATCGATCTACTTTTTTGTAGCTTGCGTAAAATAAAGGTAAACGTTCATTTGCTTACAATGACTGAAGGCACTAGTATATTTAGTGTTCGATCTTTATTTAACATATACAGGGTGGAATTGTCAGCACCACTTTAAATGAAACCACAGTTTTAACTACTCTATTAAAGCCTAATATAATTCGGAAAAAAAAAAAATCTCAAAAATGAAAAAGTTATTTTTTCAAACAAAATAAATAATTAAATTATCGTTTTAAAATAAAACGCCATTTGTAAAGTATAACATAGGCACGCACACACTTACCTGTCAAAGCCGCAACGTCGCATACGTATGTGTGCGTGACACGGAATACAGGTATGGTAAAAAATCGTGAAATGAAAAAAAAATCCTACGTCTAAACTGTTGAGGTACCTTGATTCTTTTTTTTAATTCTGGGTTTGAAATATTTTACCCTATATGCACTTTCAGTAAAAGAAGCGCTGCCTCTTCCACCCTGTATATAATTACTGAGAGTCGAAATTTCAAAAGTAAATACAAGAAAATTATGTATAATTAATAAAGTAATATACAATTGTTAACTATCAGTCGACAATTTATTGAAGATCCCTTCTGAGCTTCATAAATATTAAAATGTTTTAATTATTGTTTTGAAATTACTTCCAAAAAATGATAAAAAACTGTCTGTGTTCATTTTATATTTATTTCAAACTAATTATAATGTTGTTTTAGTAAATAATTGAAAGATCCTTGACATACTGATTATTTTAATTCGAATTGTTTTTGTTTTGTCAATACTTCGTGTACACGTTTAAACTGCGCATCAAAAACACAAGTTGATAAATTTGAGGAAGTCTTGTCTTGTTGTATATTTTCGCAACTACGTTAAAAATGGATTGTATGCGTCTTAATCGATTAACTATACGGTCGTATTAAGTTATAATTATTTTGTGTTTTTCCTACATTTATAAGTGATATAAAAGTCTTCTCTCTCTCTCTTCTCTCTCATTTCTCTGAAGTCCAAAGGATATTTTTACATGGTAATTTAATCAATTTGTATAAAATAACATTTTGCGTTTGTTATTTCGGATTATGTTTTTATAAAAAAAAATAGAAAAATAAAAAAAAATAATTGATTAAAATGACTGCGTTATCCTAAGTTTTCTAACAAAGAATATAATATAACTATTTAGTGAGAGCACCTCTCACATGTCTACGAATATATTTTTTATTATTTTAATTTTGTTATCTTCTCATATAAAAGTTAAATTAATATATTAACGACATCAATACAGACCAAATAAAAATGTCGCTTAAAGTCTATAAATAAAAAAAACGTATATAATTGTGAATGTTGTAAAACATTTACATGTTACATAAATATTATTGTTTATAAAAGACAACACTTGTTTTAACGACCTTTTCACGGTCAATGCCGATAAACTAGAGATGAAAATGTAATTTAAGTATGTTTCCAATATACACTGTGCGATCACGCAACGCTTTTGAACTTTGCCCTCGTTTCATGTATTAATTAACAATATCGACGTGATTGTTATTATGCCTGCTACGAGCCTTATCTCGTTCGACTGTACACTCCATAGTGTAGGTTAATTGTTATACGGCTAATTATATATCGTTAAGAATCAATCTGGTTTTCATTTTTTTTTTGTTTTTATTTTCGTATGTTATATGGACTTGAAGTTTAGTTTCTTCTTATATTTCAATATATTGGACTTAAATTTTTACTTAATTTTTTGAACATAGCTGAGTTCCTTTATCTAAATCAAAAAGTATCAAAGTTTTTCATTTAGATAAAGGTGCTCAGTCATAAGTCGCTGTTTCCCACATATATTGTGTGATAGAACACAATGCAGAGACTTATTTTGCTAGATAAAGAAAACCTAATAGTATAGTAAGTAAGTCTCTGAAATAGTGTACTGAAAAATTATGGTGGGACAGTATCTGTAAAACGAAAAAATATTTCATTAGGACTCTGATAACTATTGTATGTTTTCAAATTAATTTTATAATTATTTTGTCTTATATTACGTACTTGTACAAAAGCGTATGAAAGCACATTGTTCGCATGTAGGGAAAATGGCGTCTTTCTGACGATAATAAACTGTGCCTTCCTTCACGTGAACCCAGCACAGGTTATTGGTTTATCGCGAATCATTTGGGTCGAACGTTATTGTTTTGAACGATAGCATGAGTTAGTGCCTGTTTTATCACGCCAGCGGCGTCCAGGGTGCTTCAGGAGTCAAGTGTTAAATTGCCATTTGATATTGTATTTGTATCATTTGTATAGGACCGTTCAGTCGTCTCGCGGCTCTCGTCCGAACGCGACGTGCGCACAGCTTCCGTAATATAACGCCGGTTATTTGCACCTCCGTGAATGGAAAACGAAATCGTCAGAATTGATTTACATATTGATTTTAGGGATCGTTAAATTGATTTTTGTGTCTCGATTCTGTGAACTTATTGGACTGTTATAACGATAATTATTCAAGATTGATAGTTTGAGTGCTCTTAACTGGACTTGTGATGAAAAGATTAAGATGGATACGATGATAAACATGTGGACGGTGGTGGAACAGGTGCGGGTGGCCAGCAGTGCCGCCGAGCTGGCTATCTTCACTGCCATACTGTATTGGTTCTTTACGTCTAGGTATGTTTTAATTCTTTTTTTTTTATACAAAAACTAGCGACCCGTAAGCGGCTTCGCCAGCTTAAATGTAATATTATAGTCAAATTACATAAAATATTTACATTTATTGTAGCCTATGTATAATACTAATGTATAAGCTTTATTACTGAAGTTTCAATAGTTTTTGCGTCAAACAGAACAATCCATCCTCACAAATTTTTACATTTATAATATTAGTAGGAAGTGGGATTAATAGGACAGTGAGTTCTGAAGGGAATAGATTAGCTTATTTAAATTATTGTGTAATTTTTCTAAATCATTGTTTGTATTCTATTATTCAAAGTAATGAGTAAGATATTTGTATAATTCATATACTTATTTATTCATTTGTTCTCGCACTATTGTATGTAAATAATGAGAGTGAAGTCTTGTGTATTTTAAACATAGGAAATTATTATCGAAATAATATTTTGTTCTTTTTAATAAATCATATTTTTATATTTAGTTATATTATATGAAAATCAATAAAGTTTATTTGAAAATATAAAAATGATTGCTGCTATAACTTTTGATATTTTAAACTACAACTTGTATCACATTTTTTTAAATGATATAGATAAATAAAATACCTTAAAAAAAAGAAAACACGATTTAAACATTTATATACATCTTAAAATACACACAATTTGTTGTTTTATATTTTAAAACAAGCATATTTAATCCTTGGAAGTGTTGAACTAACAATGAACTCAAAAGTCGTTAAACAAAGAGCTAAGACGACGGGCTTCTTTGGTTTTTCTGTACCATATTTTGGGTAAATAAGAACGGAAAATTGTAATTACGAGATGAATGAACGAAATTAAAGTTAATATAGCTTAATTAATCATAATTAAAGTTAATAATTATGACAAGAAATCTGAGACCCAATAAAAAACTTTATTTTTTTTTAAAAGCTTAAATGGTTTTTTGCCGTCTTGTTATCATTAATTCCGCTATCCAGGACGTAGTGGATACAAATAAAAAAATGTACGATATAAAAATTTTTAAACGAATTATTTTGACACAATATAAAATTGGGAATACCTATAGTCTATTATAAATTAAGACACGGACGCTAGTAGTTAAAAAAGTAATAAAACCCTCTGAGGGACTCCAAAGAGCTTTTCTTTAATGATTACAACGAACGAAGCAAGCGAAAAAAACGACCAGTTGCGAAGCCTCCTAGTTGTTAATATAAAATTAATAATACAAATATAAGGCCAAAATAGTACCGACAAAGCATTGGTAATATATTAAATATAAGATCAAATGAATAGAAAATGAATAATGTAGAGACATAACTTACAAAATTACGATAGATATACATATAAAGCCACTAATTATTTAAATTTCATAATATTCTTTATATAAAATAAAATAAGATATATGGTCAAGTTCCTTTGTCGTTATTGTATATAACACCGGTCATTAATAATTGAGGGCAGTCGTGGAGCAGGGGCACAAAGTGTGACTGTAAACGTGACTGGTTGTGGGTTCAATTCCCATTCGAGGAAATGAACGCAAAACAAAGCGTTGAGTTCCGCCACTCTACGTGCAATGCCTTCAGAATTCGGTGGAAAGTGGAGAACGGAGTGTCTTAACACTAGGGTCCCTTTGCCTATCCTATTGTGCGCGGAATACAGTTGAAGCTGATTTTATTATTTTAATTAATAATCTGTTGCCATTTTATGGATACACTAAATTATTTTTTTTATGTGACTATAGGGGTAAAAGACATAAAATTATATTAATTATTATGATATTTGTTATACATAAGGTAAGGTATAATTTACATAAACATTGAGTACCTATTGGAAAACCATTAGCTTCTAAATAGACTATAATTTAATAATATATTAAACTTTTTAATGTTCATAGAATTATGATAATTGTTAAAGCAATTCCAATATGATTATATATATTTAGACATATTATTAAGAATATCTTCTATATTATGAACTTTGGACTTATTGAATCCCTCGGATTTACATATAAAATATACCTACTTATGTATATTTTATATGTATTTTAGGAATTTTGCTCGTTTTTAACGATTGCAATGATATTCTGTAAGCTAAGAATAAAGAAGATGATACAAAGGGTGATTGACTGTTACAAAGAACGATTATTTTTATTTTCATACTTTTTACTCATTTTGTGAGACAAAGAGTAAGAATTCCGCGAAAACTTACTCATTTTTATTTACTGCTCTAAAATAATTTCGTGCTAAGTGACTCTTCTTCATTGCCTGGTCAAAAGTGATATAGGTAATATCCTGTATAGCTTGCACAGCAGAATGTGGGGCAGAAAATGGGGAACGGAGTGACTTAACACTACGTTCCCTCTGCGTACCCTGCTGTGTGCGGGATACAGCGTGATAAAATTTAATTCAAATTGTTAGATACTTTTCGAGGCCAGCTTTATAATAAGTCTAAAATATATTAAGTAGATATTTGTATTATATATATCTATAATCTTTTTGTTTGTTTGTTACAGTCGTGTAGCTGATATGCTAGAAGTGGTCGGCGAGAGGGTGGGCGGGTGGTGTGGTGGTAATCGCGACTCTACCTCCTTGCGACAGGCGGTGCGCGCGCGCCGCAGACAACATGCCGAAGTCTATACTAAGCTCGATGCTGAACTTACGGTAAGGAAAACTATAGTATAAACTAGATGTTTTTATCACGTTTTATATAAACGATTTTGTATTCTTCATGCAAAGTGGGTAGCTTTTATATATACATATATGATACGTCCATTTTTTTTAATAATATGATTTGACGGTCCATACGTGTGTAATTTCGTTGAAATCTAATTGTGTTTACTATTTTGTTTCTAGGGATTTAACTTAAAATTCTGTTCTTACTTCGTCGTGAAGCTGTCTTTATGGAATAGTCTTATGTTCTTATAGATACTTTGAAATTACTAGAGTGGATTGCCTATTGCCTAAATAATACGTATTGCACTTTATTTGTACCTAATATATAAAGATATATTTTATTGTCTAAAATATGTACAAATATTTAACTTAAGTAATGTTAATTTTTTTGCGTTGTTTTTTTCGAAACATTAAAGATTTTTCTAGAGATAATAATTTGCTTCTTCTTATTAAATTTGCTTCTTATTTAACATATTTTTTTGCTACTCGCTAATTTATTTTTTATTTCTTATTATTTATATGCGGCTAAAATTTTAACATTCGTTCATCATTCACGAGCACTTATATGCGCATGCACAAAGAATAGTGTCGCAAGTATTATTGCACTGCTTGTGAAACTGGTGCCATCTTATATAACTCACATTTATATTGTCGTCTTGTTTAATAGTATTGTTCATATATTAATAAAATTTTGGGGGTGGGGTTGGGGGTTTTTTTTAGCAATCTTTTTACAGAATAGAGAGTTTGTAATTTAATTCCTTCTCACTTTTATTTCTATTAGAGATAATAATTTAATAAAATAACAAATAAAAAATGATTTATTTCCTTTTATAAAAGTCGTTTAAGGCAATAGTTCTTAGTAATATGTAATCATGAATTAAATTCTTTAGAAACTAAACTAGTTATTTAAATTAGTTAAGGTCAGGAAATCAGCGAGCGTTCTACTTGTACTTATAATAAAACATTGTCAACAGACCAGAGCGTCGTCGCTATATCGTCTAAAGGAGAATCCTCAAGTGCCGGCCCCGCAGCCAGAGACACGGCCGCCAGCTGGTCTGGCGTGTTATCGGTGCGCACCTTTGTCTAGGGTAAGTGGAAATAAGTATGAAAATTAAATTAAATCAGGTTCACGCTGTACCCCACACCAGGGTAGCAGGGTAGGAACCTCGTGTTAACACACTCTTGTTTCCCTCTTTCTGCCGAATTCTGGAGGCATTGCCTTGACCCAGAAGGAAGAAAATAAATTTATTTCAATTTTATATCTTAATTAAGTTCTTGGACTTTTTTTATTATTATTTTACCTATTATTGCTGTTGTGAAATAATAGCTTGTTGAATTATATGTATATTAATTACTATAAGAACTTAATAATTGCTTCCGATGAACTACTCAACATATCTGCGGCGAAGTCCAAAAGGATTTATGCTTTTAGCGCGTATGTGTGTATATCCGTTCCTTTGTTACGTGTACCTGTTAAATCTGCGAACCGATTTGGATAAATTATAGGTTGTCGTTGTTTTTGTCTTAATAGCACGAGTGTTACTGCATACATTTATTTAGTTAAAGCAGACTGGATGGATGAATGGATCTTGTTGATTATTATAATATTATTATATTAGAAGCCACACTAATATATAATTTAATTGCAACTTTTTTGTTGACATATTTAAAAAAAACACTCCCAACTTACAATGGTGTGAGACTTAGATTATCTGATAACTGAATTTTTAGTAATCACGTGTATTATATCGTGAACTCTTCAAGTCACGTTTGTGTCTTTTTTGATGCCGTATTTAGTGTTAACTAACTCTAAGTAGCTTTAATGTAAGTTTTTTTAATGTATTAAATTTTTTTATTTTAAATGGATATAACTAAGAGTTACATATATATATATAAGTGGACATACTTTTCCAATTTGAATTAGTAGTTCCTGAGTTTATCGCTATAAACCACACGAACGTTTCAGTTTTGAAATATTAGTTAGTACCTACTCATATAGAAACGTGTAATGTATTTTTTCTTTCTTTAGGCGAATTGTGCAAACATATAATTAAGTAGGTGTTGTGGAAATATCGTTAAAATTAATACACACGATGGAATTGGACACCGCAATTTGAGCCACCAAGTAAAATTGCAAACCAGTACTTTAATATTTTAATTTATATTTTATTATATTTATATATATGTTTTAATTGCTTTATTGTCTCTATCGAATAAATGAGTAATGTAAACAATTAAATAAGTATACCCACATATTTTCTATTTTCAAGTCTACTCTCAAGGAAAAAGTTTAAAGTTTTTTCCTTCAATTTCTGCTTTTATACATCTAAGACTATACAAATTTAAAAACTGTTCATAGAATTGCAAAGTGACCTTACCTTCATAATACACATGTAGCGTGTTAATAGGCAAATACAATAAAATGTAATTGTGCAAATTTACGCAGTTACTTCTGCTCAAACATACATACATGCATACATTTAATATCGATTCCTCGATTAAGATATATAATTACATTTAATTTAATATCTTAAAATAATTAAGATTTAATACTGTAATATATTTTTTTTGTGTTATGTTTGTGTTATAACAAAAAAAATATATATCGACTTAAAAACTTAATTAAGAGTTATAGTTTCTTTATTTCACGACTTCTTTCTTACGCGTACATCGCACATAAATTAATAATTGACTTCCGGCGTCTTGAAGGTATCTAATTGTAAGTTCAGTATCTTGATACCAAGAAATATTTCATATATGTAATCACGACCGCTGCGGGTTCGATGCCCCTCGGAGTAATGAATTATTTTTATCAGACAATACACAAAATTTCGAAAATTGGTCTAAAAGTGGGCTACTGAGTATCTTTAGGATTCCTTCTGCCTATCCTGCCACATGCGGGACACAACGTGAAGTTAAAAAAATAATAATCATGTCTCAGATTTGTATTGTACCTACAAGCTTTCATTATATTTGATTCCTAAAATTCCCTAAAAATAGCCGAATTAGATAATTTTACAGTAGTTAGTTAAAAGTTGAAAGTGTTTTTAATACAAATGATTACATAGACTTTGTCGTATAGCATTTAAATTTTTTTACAAAATTTTTTTGGTTTTTAAAATAGCAACAATTTGGTTATTTTACTTGTATTTTATATTTTTCTTTAAATTTGTAGAGTTTACAAAGATTTTTTTGTGTTAACTTAATAAAACAATATAAAATACTGCGCAATTCGTCACGGTTGCATACTTCTATCGTTTTTTACTATAACAAAGACTATGTAGATGATTATATTATTCTTAATTTTTCTTGATCTTTTGAGCATTATTTTATTTAATTTATTAATTAAGAATAAACAAAAAAGCATTAAATAACATTTTATACGAAAAAGTAATTAAATTGTTATCATCTAGTTTTATATAATAGAATTGTAAACTGAATAACCTTTCGAATTTTAAATACACTATAATGTACAATATTACATACGGGGTATATTTGTTATAAAATGGTTTTATTTGAGGATTTTTAATATTCAGGGTTCCGTACTCAAGGTCAAAAGGGTAAACGAGGCCTTATTACTAAAACTTCTCTGTCCGTTCGTCCGTTTGTCACCAGACTATTGAGATATTTCTCATGTACCGTGATTGTTAGACAGTTAAAATTTTTATAGTTTATAGATAGATAGATAGAAAAACTTTATTGCACACAAAGCTGATACAGAGGACAATAAAGGTGAATCTTACGATAAATACAGAGCGTGCAAAGGCGGTATTATTGCTGATAGCAACCTCTAACAGACAACCTTTAAAGAAAGAAATTAGTCTTAAGAGATACGGGCTAGTGCAAATTTAAAATGTTTTAATATATATATATATAATTCTACTAAACCTATTAAATACATTAATAAGAACAATTTCTGATGCCGCTGTAACAGTAAATACTAAAAACCAGAATAAAATAAATATTTAAGAGGGCTTCCTGTAGATATAGGAGCCGTCTTCAACACACAAACATGATTTTTTGGTCGTTTTTTTGGCTGTGCAATCGATGTGTAATTATCTATGTGTCCCCTTAACAGACTAGAGAAATTATGGTTATCATAAAAAATATATAAAATATCGATTGCTTTCCAGGCAAGAAACGTTTGCCGTGCCCGCTTGGTATGTAATATACTTGAAATATCAAAAATAATAAAAAAGAAAACCATGGACTATCGTAGTTCATTGACCATGACGCTGAATTTGTTAATGACTAATGACCTAGAGCATAATCTACGAGACGTCGAATCTGGTGCAATTAAGAAAACAGGTTCGCATTTTACATTGAATTTTGATGTTTACAACTTTATTATATAAAAGCAAAATTCTTATTTAATATAGTGTTATATAAGAAAATGGCCTTTTAGTGTTGACGCTTGAGAGCTTTAAAAGTTTTGCAATTAAAAAATAGTATATGAAACATTTTTTTTATTATATTAAGAATTTAATTATTATTTGTCAGTTATTGCAGTGGAAATGTTAAATTTAAATATATCAATTAGCTATATAAACGTAATAAATGGTTTCAAAACGAAAAATTATGGCAAAAAATAAGCGTGGCGTGGTATAAGGTCGTTGTACGAAATCGCAAAATGGCAGGCGGAATGCCTAACGGTTAACCAAATTACACATCAAGAACTTAAAGCTGAAAATATGATGTAATCGTTGCAAGGCATTTTACCTAAAATTGAATTAAGAAATTAAGAAAAAAAAATGCCTTAAATACATTCTGATATAGAAATACTTGTAATTTTATCAATTCTTTGTTTTATTCTTTTTATAAATAAGACGGTGCTTTTTCCGCTTTTCGTCTAGTTTAAATTTAAATGGCGGAATCCAAGCTCTCGCTTTGACCAGACCGGACCGGAGCAAAGAAATTAAAATAATTCATTCCCACAAATAGGAATAGAACCCATAATACTACATTGACAAATAAAACTATAAAAATATGAAAAAATATTTAGCTTGCCTTCAGATTTCGAATAAACTCGTGCGCATTGCTCGTAAATCTCAATACTGACAAGGATGCAATACAATATGCTAATATTGTTAGTTATCCGCCTTTATTTTTACAACTTTTAAGTGAATTTAAATTTAAATCTACTTATTAGTTTACAATTTAAATGTATCACCTGTCCCGGGGTATGTCACGGTCATTTCTATATGACAGGTAGTTGTGCGTATTCCTCTCTCGTACTGCTTTGATCGCATGCCTCGGGGACGTATTGTTTTATATTATACTTTTCCTCATCTACTGCGTTTGTTCTAAATAGGTACCTAGATTTATTATATATATTTTCAGCTTTATAGCAGAGTATGCAGAGGAAGAACCTAGTGTATCCGAACTGAATTTTCTAAATATTGCGCAATGAGTGGCCGCGCTCTGTTTTGTTAGCACAGCAAGGAAATGATAATGGAATCCACATCATATACGTTAAATATTATAGTTAAAAGAGGTAGCCAAAGCAAAAGGTGACTGTCATTGACTTGGTATAGCGCGGCGTTGAGTTCCGCCACTCAACACCTGAAAATTCAGCGGAAAATGGGGAAAGGAGTATTTTAACACTACGTTTTTTCTGCATATCCTACTATATGCGTAAAACAGCGTGAAGCTGAAAGAAAAAAGGAATACCCATGTCAGATTTTTGGCGAACTATTTCTGATGTAACTGGCTATATAAAGTGTATATAGTGCCCATACTGGAATGCGTGCATATTTCTATCACAATTAGATGAAAAATAAAATAAGGTTTTATATTTAAAAAAAATTATATAAAGCCTTATTTCATTTTTTAATATATAAAGCCATATTTTTTTTTAAATGGAACGTTATTTGCATTGTTGTAATTGTATTGTTAATACAAATTAACAATTGAAACTATGTTCAGTACTCATTTCAAAACGTCAAACTTTTTAGGTTATCCTCTGTTCTTTCACAATTTTTCAATAATTTTAATGTATAAAAACGTGTTATAGTTGATATTAGATATAGCTATTATAGAGATTTGATACCATTCTTTAATAGCAGAGACCTTCATACATTAATTAATCAAGTATGAGAAAATATAACAATAATTGTAGATTACCAAGACAAAGCAATTGTTGGAATATTAAATGAAATTTTTATTGTTGACGATTGTGAACAAGTACATATGCACATTAAAATTTTATTAAAAAGAAAAAATAAAAAAAAATAAAAAATATTATAAATAAATAAAAAATGATTTTTTTATTTTTATCTGAACAATTCCGACTGGTTTTTTTTTAAATAGAAATTGTGTTGTCGTGAATTAAACTGTTGTTATCTCAGCTCACTGTCATGTTATCTTATTTATTTTTGAATAGGTGTACCAGAACAGTTCGAGATTGTACCTCTAAAGTCTAGATTAACATTATTTTATTTTTTTGTTACAAATGACCATTAATTAGAATTGAAAAAAAATTAGTTTATTAAGCATTTTCTAGATTAAATATACAAGGTTCTTATAATGCTAAGAAAAAAAACAAGTTTTGATGTTGCAGTCACATGTCATCCAAAATATATTTTTAACAAATATTCATTTATAAAGTTATATAATCTTTCCACTGTTAAACAACAATTCTAGTTTTTATTACTTGAAAGTTATGATTCTAATGAAAATTACTTAAACTTTTTGTACCGATTATAATTGTAAAAAAATAATTAAGGTTTTTGCCATCTGTACATCGGATCAAATTAAATCATACTTATTTATATGCTTAAACGTAAATATATTTCAGTGATATTAAAAAAAGTCTTTAAGTAGATATTTTATTTCGTTAAGCTGCGTAATTAATGATATTTTTTAAATAATTAAAAAAATATCAATAATTAATAAAACATTGTTAAGTAATTGTTGAGGTCATTTTATATATGTAGGTACTATTGATTTCTTATGAATCATTGAGTTCTTTCTACAATTTCATCTGTTCGGTTCGGTGAACTTCGTTAAATCTATACTTCTATGTTCTTATTATTATATCTTATTATTATATATTATATATTCTATATCTTCTAAAATCTATACTTCTGTCTTCTATGTCTTCTATACGGATAAGTTTGTTAATTTAAATGTTAAGATCTCTGGAACTACTTTTTGTTTGTTTTGTATGAAAGCTACATTCTTCAGGAGTGCTATAAGTTATATAAAACTACAGTTTAATTCTTAGTTAGGCTGAAGATAAGCTGTGTCTTTAATACTATGTAATGTGGACGTATACTTTTCGAGAAAATGTAAAATAAAAATAATTCAATGATTTGCTTACGGCCGCAAGCCTAGGCTCGAGTCCCTTGCTGTTGATGACATCCTGTCACTTTTTCAGGATGATGAAACCAAGTTGATCATGATTGAATGTATCAATCTTTTAGGAAATGCAGCATAATAAGAGCATTACAGATGGTATGCGGGCGAAGCCGCGAATGGGCTGCTAGTAATAATTAATATATCAAGAAACATCTTTATTTAAAATAATATTTATTGTATTATTACTTGAATGATTATAATAGTTGACGCCTATTATAAATTTCTAAACATGACGCATCCATTGGCGTTATGAACTACTAATACTCACGCTTTATAGTTTATTCATTCATATTGTATCTGTCGTTGGTAATGGCCGCTTTATTCCAAATTTAAACTCGCGCGGTGCACGGTACGTCGTATATGGTGGCGTGACATGCGCGGGCCAACCGCGTCCGAGCGAACGACGACCTCGCTATGTTGCATGATATTGATATGTTATATTATTAAATTTACATTATATTCATATTATAAGGCAAATTGAAAATTAAAAAATTATAATTATATTATAAGGCAAATTAAATCAGCTTTACGTATGGTAGGCAGAGGGAACCTAGTGTTAAGACGGAACGGAGTGGCGGAACTCAACGGCGCGCTTTGCTTCGACACCAGAGCGAAGAAATGGAAATATGTATAGCCACAATAGCCACGACTGGCCTGTTATATTGATATTAGTAAATATGCTATATTGAAATTAATGTATCCAACAGAACTATGCCTGGTATATAAAATAAGTAACAAATATTACATAATATAAATATTATAGCGACGTAACCACTTTATCATCTATAAATATGCTTTTATCTACTTGTTCCGATTTCAATCACTACTTCTATAGATTTTCCTTGAGAAAAAAATCAAGACCACGTGGTCATGACCTCGTTAAACAAGTGAATCACGCGCTTAACATTATTTTCAGAGTTTTCTATCTATTTAGGTAATTCATTGATGTATTTTTTTGTTTTCTATATATTCCTTCTCCTTCAATCAGTCAGCTTCACGCTGTGGAAACGAAAGCAGTTTTAGATTAGTTAATAAATCATCGTGCATCTCATGCGGGCGAAGCCGCGAGCTAGTGCTCTAATTTTAACTAAATTCTGGGAAATCCAGAAAATGGGGGATTCAATTCATTCACAAATATCTTTGATGTAACCTATAGAAATTTTTATAATATAAAATATTCGAATCGCGCATTATTTAAACAGGTTTTTAAAACAATATACTTTAATATATCATGACGTCTTTAAAATATTATTACATAACATGTGTGTTTAATTTTTAAAAAAAACTCTTTATATATTCTAAAATCAAGTCTATTCAAATTAATATTTTATATATATTTAAATGAATGGACAACATTGTAGGATTATTATGCAGTTTCTGAAAACATTTTCTCTTGTGTTTCTTTGCGAGCAGAAAATATCTACTAATGTAAAATTTTCTTTTGTCATATTGCATTAATTTACGTATAAGGTCGTTAAATTGTTGAAAAATAAACTAAACTAATATATGACTCGTTACTTTGTGGCCTTCTCTTACTCCTAGATGTCCTAGAACCGTAAATATCTATTTTCTTATCCATTTGTAGTAAATATACATTATATTTTACAGAACTCTTGGAAGGATCCAAAAACAGAAGAATCAGGTGCAGTCATTAATATTCTCAACATTGGAAGGCAAACCTTCGCAAATGGTGGGGTAGTTTCGCGTTATCTTTGCGATCTAGCTCAGTGCGTTCACCTCATCAGCTATGATTATAACGACGTCGTGCCCAATGTAAGTATTAATATCTATACATAACGAAATATTTACAAAAAACATAAATAATGAAAATTTACAAAAATCTAGGGTTAAAGATATTTTATTTCCATTAAAAGACAGGCCACTTACATGGAAACATTGGTTAACAAAATAAATAATTGTAGTCGGTCGTACATTAATCAATTAAAGTAACACATTTTTGTTTTTTTGCTTACTCATTCAATGCATTTGTTTTTTTTTCTCAAATCTCAATCTCTCATTATTAATATTTTTTTAAAGAATTAAGCAAATAATTAGATTATTCTATTAGATTATTCTCTTCTCATTACCTATTTTACCAGTGACTTGAGTAAATTTATACAAAGTGAATCATTTGCTCACAGCTCGTTATTGTTATAAGAAAACAATTAACTCTACTACAGTTATGCTAAATATCACCTAGATACTTAAAACACAATTCTAATATATATTAGGTCTCCAGTCAACCTTTTTGTTGCAACTGAAAATTAAAACTTATATGAATACAAAGAATTTTAAGTTATCATGTCGTTCTATTATTTGTTTATAAACTTACGTAATAATATGAATTCTAAATAAATAATTCAAATGTATGTTAGCTTTAAAGCGTATTTTGTTATCTTAGTTTTTAGATTTGCTAAAATTTTATGAAATAAAGTAATTTATTTAAGTATATAAAATAATGAAAATGTGAATAAATTATTTTTTTTATAAACAGTAGTTGCTTATAATTATTATAATATTTAAAAGAAACATTATATTGTGGTTTTTATAACTCACCTATTTTGAAATATTATGTATATATATTTCTATATCTATATATCTCTTAATTATAACTCCTTACTTGTTTTTTTATAAAATTAAATTATTTTATTAAAAAAACGAATAATTTAATTTGTCTTTAAATATTTTTATCGCAGGTGGTAAAAGATGAGCATTTTCAAAAAGCAATAGAGGATACAACTCGTCAAGAATTAAACTCGACAGCAAACGGACAACATGGCGAGGAGAAAACGTACGCTAATATTAGAAAAAGGGTTGAAAATAGAGCTATGAAAGTCCTTCATGATATATCATCGTCTATGTCTAATAATATTTTAAGGTTAGTGCAAGTTCGATTTTGTCATAGGCAAAAGTAATAAAAATATTAAATGCAAAATGTGAAATTCAGGCCACGGCTTATCGAACATATTGTAATATCTTTATAATTTCTGTGTATACACTCAGCCAATAAAAGAAAGGAAATCTTGACTTCTTATTGTGCATTTTTGAGTTACCAGATATCCTATCGTAATGAGGTATTTTGCCTGTGAACGAGATGATTGTGGGTATTGCTATATTTAAATTCCCCACTTGGGGAGTTACTATATTTAAAATATTCACACAGTGTCTGCTAAATATGGGAAGATTCGAAAATATATATATTAGGCTGTATATAATTAAGTAGTAGTAGGTACGTGTATAAGTGAGCACCTATATACTATGTAGATATATAAACAATCTCAAATTGAGGACTAACCTTCATTCATATGACCCGTATAATTAAAATGGTAAGATAAATTCTTTACCGAGACCAGATAAAAAACTATGATGCAATAAAATATTATAATACATCATCAGTTGGTTTTAAAACAATAAAATAAATAATAACACACAGCGTCTGTCCGTAAACTCAACGATTGTGTGTTCGATTCCCATTGGGGGGAATTATTTTAATTGTCTCGCTTTGGTAAGAAAACAAAACGCGGCATTGAATTCCGCCATTTAACAAATCAATGTCTCGACAATTGAGAGAAAAGTAGAAAACCGAAAAAGAGTCTTTAACACTAGGCAGCGTTAAATTATTATCGAAACATCTACTACTATATACTACATATATATTGGGCAATGTTAATCGACATTATCTCCCGTAGGTTAGTAGCATGGTTGTGTCACAAGGCGGTGCGCCGCATCGCGGGCGGCGGCTGCGGGACGCGCGCGGCTTGCGTGGAGCGCCTCCGGCGGGCGAAGGCGGCGGGCCTGCCGCTGGTGTTCGTGCCTCTGCACCGCTCACACTTCGACTACATCCTGGTCACCTTCACACTGTACCTCACCGGCCTGAGACCGCCGCTGGTGGCTGCTGGTGATAACATGAGGATACCCTTCTTTGGGTGAGTCTATGAATAGTGGTTTGGCGTTCTGATTGTTACTTAAAACGTGGCAAGAATCGAACCCTTTCATTGGAGATCGTTCCGAGAGGCGCGGGTTGAAATCCATTACGTTCAAATTTCGATGTTTAAAAAAAATCTTCGAAACTGTCACTTTCTAAATGTTATAAGCTGTAGACCTTGATAGATTTCAAATTATCCAAATACAATAAATTGGTGGAAGAAAGAAGTCTATGAAGATTTTTTTTTCTATGTTGGTTCATATCTTAGTAAATATAGTTTTATTTCAGCTTAACTGTGTCTCCTCCATAAAGCAGTGTAGGCAGAGAAAACATAGAGTTCCAGACTTTCCGCTGACTTTCCTGGTATTATATTTTGATTGATAGAACTCAACGCAACGTTTGTTGCCAAAGAATGAAAATGAAATATTAATAATTCATGTAAATTAATATTGTGCGACATATTCACTGGTTTTTTTTATTTTATATGTTTTTTTATTGATTGCCATAACGTAATTTTCAACTATATTTATATTTTTTGCAGGTGGTTCTTGCGGTGTTGCGGCGCATTCTTTATTCGACGCAGGGTCGACGGTTCAGAGTATCACGGCGATCCTGTATACAAATCTGCTTTGAGGTAAATTTATATTTTAATATAAGCTCAGGCACAAAGCCTACTTATTTATGGATGGATGTTTGTTACATCTTCTTGCAAAACAAAATCTTTTCTTTACAATAAAACATAAGCTACAATTTATATAAATTTTTGTATAATTTGGCAATAATATAACAAAAACTTTAAGTGAGCGAGGCTGATAAATTGTTAGTACCTTATTAATAATAATTAATGCACGTCTTAAAGTATCAAAAACATATTTTTATCACAACAATATTAGTTGTAATAAGAAAAAGTTTAATTTACTCCGTTCACCATACTTCTCTTCTTTAAAAGGACGACAGACGGGAGGAAAATAGGAGGAATCTAAGTCGGTACTTCGAAAAAACACTATTAATAATTTTAGACAAATACATAACTTGACAGTATTTATTTCTTAACCATCAACGAAAACAGAACGGTGTTGTAAGTTTGACGTATCTGTGTAGGTACATGTATATCTGTATGTGGTATCGTAGCTCCTAAACGGATGAACCGATTTTGATTTTTTTTGTTTTAAAAGTGATTTAATCGAGAGTGTTCTTAGACAAGATTCAATAAAATATGTATATTCCTTATAATTAATATTTATTTTATTTTCAGAGCGTACATCCTTAATAGTTTAGCCGCAAACAATAATTTGGAATTCTTCATTGAAGGTGGGAGGACAAGGACTGGAAAACCACAATTACCAAAAGGTAAAAATACATACGGTATTAAATATGTAGTCAGTTTACAAATTGTATATATATTTATATACAGGGTGGAATTGTCAGCACCACTTTAAATGAAACCACAGTTTTAACTAGTCTATAAAAGCCTAATATAATTCGGAAAAAAAATAATTCCCAAAAATGAAAAAGTTATTTTTTCAAACAAAATAAATAATAAAATTATAGTTTTAAAATAAAACGCCATTTGTAAAGTATAACATAGGCACGCACACACTTACCTGTCAAATCGGAAACGTCGCACACGTATGTGTGCGTCACACGAAATACAGGTATGGATTAAAATCGTGAAATGAAAAAAAAATCCTACGTCCAAACTGTTGAGGTACCTTGATTAATTTCTTAGGTGTGGGTTTGAAATATATTACCCTATATGCAGTTTGAATAAAAGAAGCGCTGCCTCTTCCACCCTGTATATAAAATCGAAAGGTCACTCACTCATCACGAAATCTCAGAAAGTGCATGTGCTAGGAATCTCAAATTTTGCATAGGAGTTATTTATAGGACGTAGGTGCTCGCTAAGACGGGAATTTGCAATATTCGTCTTTTAAGGGGTTGTTTTTGGGGTTGAAAGTTTGTATCAAGCTTCGTTACTACAAATGCTAGGAATCTCAAATTTTGCATGGACGTCACTTTTAGGACGTAGGTACTCATGGAGGCAGAAATTAATAATAACGTAGTTCACGCAGGCGAAGCCGCGAGCGGGATGCTAGTTTTTATATATGTATTTGAAAGCTTGTGAGAATGTTCGTAGAACGAAAAAACTACTGAACGGATTCTGATGAAGCTTATACATCAAAATAACATTACAATTTATGTAAAGATGACATTGACGTAAAAATAAGTTTTAGCAGGCGAAGCCGCATTTGGTCACTAGTTTTATATGAATAAAGATGGATTGCAGTGGCGTCTGTGACAATCAACTAAGTATTTATATTAGGGATGAGTTCGATATAACAAAACGTAACTTGTAACCGATACGATGCCGAAACCATACCATATCGATATCTGTTTCTAAAAAACCGTTATCATAGAAACTTATCAAAACT
>JAEBDU010006901.1:0-27731 GCA_016802625.1 Heliconius numata | reverse complement strand
GCCGTCTTAAGAGATGACTCATTTTTTTGTTTCTTTTATATGAATTGTTAATATAAACAGATAAAATTATAATAATAATAAAAAAACATAATTTTTCTTTATATGCGTGATTTCAGAGTTTATATATAAATTAACATAATTTTCTTTATATGAGTGATATATACAAATAACTTTATTTTTTTGATCTATAATAAAAAGGTATTTATATACTCCTATAAATAAATATTTTTGATCTACTCCTACTAAATATATTTATATATATATAACAAACAATATATATAAATAACATTTGACCATCATGGCTCAGTAGAACAGAGATTGGCTGTACACGCAATGGCTGCGGGCTTGATTCCTTCTCGGAGGAATGAATTATTTTGGATCTCTCGCTCAAGTAAATCAGAGAGCGAGGTTCTCAATGTTCGCAATATCTCGAACTCTGTCATTATAAACGAGATTTCGTTCATCAATCGTTTTATACATAAATTATTCTCCACGGTGTAGAATTCCGCACCCAACACGCAATTCAAATTTTTGATAGCAAACGGAAAGGACAACTGAAGTAAATAGTAATATTTTATTTTTGTTTAGCTAGTTGGATCCTGCACTTATTCCCACGGAAAAATGAAAATATTAAGCATTTCATTCATTCAATTCTTCGAATAGGAATCGAACCCACAACCTGTCACTTTCAGACTTTCTAACACCAAAAAGTGAGTAAATAATTCTAGACTTCTATGATAATTTCACCTCCCCGACCTACATTACTATACTACCAGCATAATATTATACAGTTGCACTTATTAGTCTAACACGTAAATCCCCAGAGCACGTCATGCGGGTTTATTCGTCTTTACAACGTCATATCGACGACGTAACGAGTGCTAAGCTAAGGTTTGTTAGGGAAAGTGTTTTTTTTTTATTATTTTGGCCGTATTAAGTAAGAGAGAGAAATGTGGCAAGTTATGCCACAGGTTAAACCTGGGATAGATGTGTGAGTTTTTGAAAAACTCTTCTAATTTGAAAAATAGAAATTTTCTATAATTATTAATTTTTTTTGGATTTACCTAGTTTCATTCTTAATGTACATGTTTTTTGCTTAAATCAGCAATATGTTTAAAGACAGAATCTATTTAAATATCTTAAAATACAGTTATTTATCTTCACATTCTTTTTTTTTTTGGTATACGTATACTAAAAAATATGTTTTTCTTTCATATTCACTTCATCTTGCTAATAGCAGAGTAAACAGAGAACACCTAGTTTCAAGACACTCTGTTCGTCGCCTTCCGCATCTTAACGAAAGAACATTCCCTAGACTAGGAATGGAACTGACAACCATCATCTCTCTTGACTTATTACAGTCATCGCACTTACAATAGCTACAATAAGTTAAATAGCAAATCATTGTTTTTAGTACAATTATTACGTACGCGTACTAGGTATTGCAATATAATTAAATTAAACTAAATTTGTCAATATATTTAGAATTATTACTAATTAATTTCCCTAAGTACACATTTATATCTAAAAGGATATATTTGTAAACTTCAAAAATGAATCGGGAATTAACCTTTTAGTGTGTGTAAGTAGACATAAGTTAGACAAGTTATGAAATATCTCAGCGTATATCAGTTAAATAATTACTTTATATTGAAATTTGAATTAAAATAAGCAGCTTTAATAAGGTTACTGTACCTTAACAATGCTGGGAATTTTGTAGTGTTAATTTCTAAAGACATTGTTTAATACGTTTACCTAGTTTATTATGTCAAAATTATATAAAATACTAGCGGCCCCCGCCCGCGGCTTCGCCTGCGTGAACTACGTTATTATTAATTTCTGTCTCCATGGCTACGTCCTAGTGACGTCTATGCAAAATTTGACACTCCTAACGTTTGTAGTAACGAAGTTTCATACAAACTTTCGACCCCAAAAACAACCTCTTAGAAGTCGAATATTGCAAATTCCCGTCTTAGCGAGCACCTACGTTCTATAAGGAACTCCTATGCAAAATTTGAGATTCCTAGCACTTGTAGTTTCTGAGATTTCGTGATGAGTGAGTGACCTTTCGATTTTATATATATAGATTTATACTAAATAGATGACAGAGGCCTTCGTGGCATAGAGGCACAAGGGTGTTACTGTAAGGCGACAGTTGTGGGTTCGAACCCCACTCGAATATTATTTTATTAATATTTTCAATTCTTCGTCTGGCGAGGCAAAACCTCGGCGCGGTGTTGACTTCCGCCACTCAATTCGCATTGCCTCGAAAAAATCGACGGAAGGTCCCCCATTTTACCCATCACTATCCCGCATTCAGCAGGGTAGGTAGAGGGAACCTAGTGTTAAGATACATCGTTCCCCGTGTGCCTCCCCTGTTGTAAGAGGAATACAACTTGAAGCTGATTTTACTTTTTTTTCATTAGGTAGGTACATAGTATTTTTTTCATAAATATTTTTTTATATATTTATTTGTAAATTTATATAAAAAACAGAACAGAAATTCATAAGAATGAAATTTGGATCTAGATATCCATTTATCGAATTCGGTTAAAAAGCGGAGAACTGAATGTCCTGACACCGAATTCTCTCTGCCTATCCCTGACAGAGATCTGCCCCTATATAGATTTTATTTTACAGATATTTCAAGTTAATAAGATTTCTGTACCAATACCAATAACCTTCCATCCCGTTATCTAAGCCCGTATTTATATCGCAACATTTACATATAAGCTCGAGATAACACTAAAGTGAATGATATAGCAGTCTAGTTCAGCGATGAATGAACGTGGAATGGGCGGGAGAGTACGTATTTCATCTAATACTAGCGGACGCGCGCAGCTTCGCCTGCTTCTTTGCACACACAATGAAATATTTTAGGTCTCAATTTCAAATTTTATAAAAATTAGTGGCGATTTAAAGATTTTTCTATACAAACTTTTAATCCCTTATTTACACCCCAAGGAGATGAATTAAAATAAACCACGAAACACATGTTCAATGAAATATTTTTAGGAGTCTAAATTTCAAATTTTATAAAAATCGGTGCCCATTTAAATTTTTTTCCATACAAACTTTGAACCCTTATTTCACCCCTATAGGGTTAAATTTTTTTAAAATTCCTTCTTAGTGGATGTCCAGATTATGAAAGTAAACATCTGTTCAAATTTCATGTATCTACGCACAGCGGTTACGGCTGTGCGTGCGTCTTACCTCAGTCAGTGAGGACAAGTCCTTTTATATATATATAGATAGAAGATTATTATATCTCATATATTCAAAATTAATATTTGTTGTTTTTTAATAAAAGCCTGAGATTGAAACGTTGTTTGTATCAAAAGTATACTTATAATATACCATTCGAGGATATATTGAAGCAAAATTGCTATAAAACTAAGACCAGCGGGGGTATCTATATGAAATGTAGGAAGCACGCTGGGTTGCAATTATTTCCGTTATCCGTATCAACTAGTACACTAGATGGAAATTTGAAATTTAATTTGATTTAACAAAGAATGATAAGAAATTCTTTATTATAATACAATTTCATCTCGTCATTTTCCTAATCCTTGTATTACTTGGAGAGGGGAAAAAACTTCGATATTCCGTTCTTTTTTGCCGTAAGGAAAAAGTATGTGTCTATTCAGATAACTTTTTCGTTTTCCCCCTTTGGTAGACAATGCGCGACATTAAGATTTCCCATTTAACAAGCAATGTCTCAAAATTGGGCGAAATAACAGATAAAGAAATGAGAGTGTCTTAAGACAGGTCACAATTCGATCTTTAGCTCTCCATCGATTCAAACGGCTCTACGTTGTATGCTATCAAATGGCTCAAATGGCTCAAATTAAGAAATATTAGAACTACAGAATATTAGAAAACGTAAAATCTATGTTAAACATTATATAATCGGAACGTGGAAATACTTGTATATTAAATAATCATTATAAAAATATAACAACTGTATATGACATATATCAACTACCTCTTGATGACGTCATCGCCTAACTGACGATTTAATAAAATTAAAGTAACTGTAGAATTGAACTTTATATTTTTATAGACTAATTTCAAGCTTCATTTAAATCTCTTAACTAATGTAGGTCTCGTTTAAATGACTTTAGTATTGCAATATAAACTACTTACCTTAACTAGGTAAGCTTCGTTTATATGGCAATTAAAGTACTGCTAGCTAGCTATTGGTACTTGAAATCTCGTATACAGGATTACTTAAATTAGATTTTGGTTGTATTAATCGTACCAAATCATGTTTTATATATTTTTTCACTTTTTTTCTCCACTTTCCGCCGAGTTTATCGAGCCAATGCGTGTTGAGTGTATATATAATTGTATATATAAACTAACGTAGGGCCAACGTTTGCCTTAGTGCCAAAGCGAAAAAAAATATAATTATAAATAATAATTATTTCCCCCGAATGAGGATTGAATCCTTAACGTTTGCGTTAGAGTCACACCTTGCACTCCTGCGCTACGACGAGCTCTGTTGTATATACCTATATATTTTTATATTTTTTAATGCAGGTAATTGGATGTATTTATTATGAACACGCAATGCCTCCAGAATTCGGGGGAAAGGGGCCAAAGGAATGTCTTAACACTATATTCCCTCTGCCTATTCTGCGGTGTGCATGATACAGCGTGAGCTTCACGATAATAAAATAAATGAAAAATAAATATACAACTACAAAAATGCTAACAAGTCTTTACTATAACTAAAGCCTAAAGAGATTCATACAATTTAATTAATAAATAAAAATTTAATACAAAAGAACCACCAATGCTATTAAAATGATAAATGCCATAAAAAACAAAGAAAATTCAAATTGTTAATAAATATAATTTCATTCAAAATAAATCTTTCCCAATTTCTACCTCAAAATATTATAAATCTGTTAACAAAAGAACAAATGTTTAATTCACACCATTACTTTACTTTATAGAATGTACCGTTACATTTTGTCTGCTATGTATAAATATATTGTATGTATATATGTATGTATGTCTATGAGGGCACAAGCGTGCAACTGTAAAGACGACTGGTTGTGGGTTCGATTCCCAGTTGGTTATGAATTATTATTTATTTCTTCGTGCTGGTTGACCGGCGTTTAGTTCCGACATACAACACGACCGACGGCCTATTTTATATTTATATTATAACGACACATTTAATTTAATCTTTTACTTATACACTATACCGATGTTGACACTAAAGTATTTTGTTCTACAACTCTTTGTCTACAATCCTTACGATTTACTGAAATGTAACGTTTTAATGTATGGTCTCACACGATAAGCTGCTTCTGTTGTCATTACAATAGCGTACACTCATTGTATGGAAAACTCCAATGAAAATATTGAAATATTATTTGTTTTTGTATAAATAAATATAACATTGTAAAGCTTATTTCAAATGAAATTTTCATATATAATTTCAAAGATTTATTTGTAAGGTCGAATGTGTTGTTTTATTAGTTAAATGAAATTTCAGTATAATATTGTATCACGCTTGCAGGGTAGGCAGAGTAAGTCTAGTGCTAAGACACTCCGCTACCCACTTTCCATTGAATTCTGAAGGCATTACGTGTTGAGTGACAGCACTCAACTGCCCCTGACACCAGAGCTAAGAAATTAAAATGTTAAATATTTAATTTTCTCAAATGGGAATCGAAATCACAACTTGTCGCCTGTACTTTTAAATATATTAATTAATAAAATATATACATATATATGTTAATTTAACGTAACGATAGTATAAGCGTTATAACCCTTTTATAAATCCTGGGACTATTTGAATAATGTATGAGTTTAATTTGCAGGTGAGAATCGTTTCTATTTGCTTGAGAATCCTTTGAAACATCAACAATTCTATCTTTCATTATTGATTTCAAAGGTTTAATAGAATAATAAATAATTTTATTTATGGTCAAGTGCGAGTCCGACTCGCCCATCGAGGCTCTGGTACCAATTTCAGGATTTTAGATTAACGGGAAGTACAACTTATAAAAGTTGACAAACTTAAGTTTGCTGTTATATGCAATCATTTTATATAAATTTTCACTTTTTGGATGCTTTCTTTTATTTGTTTTACATGTTCGTGTCAAATTTCGTAACTATAGGTCCACGGGAAATACCCTATAGATTTTGATTACGTAAAGAATTTCATATAAGATGCAGCAAAATCGATGCATAAATGCTCATATTATCCGTTTATTGCACTGATTCAGCTAGATTTTTCTGCACTTCTAGGTACCATAGATCATAGACAGACAACTAAATGAAAGAATCACTATTAGTATATAGGGGTTCTGTTTTTTTTAAAATAACTTAATATAATCTCTTTTTTACCGTACAATCTCCTTCATGTGTTCTCCGTACAACGTGACATTGATGAAGTTTTTTGGTGATTAGTGATTAGTGCTCAGCTGGCACGCTCGAAAAGCCATAAATTAAGAACTGAACTAAAAATAACTTAATAATCTTTGCCTGCAGAAGCTACAATCCATGCAATTCATTGAACCAATTACACATTGATTACAATTCCTCTAATGAATACTACGTAATACGCTTCACTATACATAATTGATTCTATTCAATGAGGTGTGAACAATACAGTGAAGATTTAACTGTAGATTAACACAAAGTGCCATAACTACATATATATATAATATTCGTATGTAACACTGAATAACTGACAGACAACGCACAGACAAAATTATCAGACTTAGGAAGTTAAGAAGCATGGGGGGGCTGGAGGGGCCTTCCCAAAATTGCTAAGGGAACGGGTACGGGAAAAAAAACCAAGTTGTGGAAGACTATTAGATAAATTATAATATGTAGAAAATAAAGATAATTTTTAATATAAATAAAAAATATATAAATTAAAGCAAAAAATAAAATGATTTTGTTAATTCAATTGTATTTAGATATCTGTATTTTAAAAATTATTTATTCATCCAATATATAAATTATTTAGATATATTATGTTCACTAGCATCTTCCTTTGAAACATGTTCCCAGCACCGTATTTTCCCTTGAGAGAAATTTAATCCTTCAGCGATCACGTTCAGTCAAAGACAACTTAACTGTGTCAAGATAGTATGAAATATGTATAGAACTAGAACTTATAATTGAAGCCATTCGTGGCGCATAGCCACAAGTGTAACTGTAAAAACGACAGGTTATGAATTCGATTCCTATTCGAGAAAATGAAATATTTCATAATTACTCTATCTCTCTAGTATCGAGACAAATCGCTGTGTTAATCCGAAAATGGGGAACGGAGTGTCTAAACACTAGATTCCGTTTACTTACCTTGCCATATGCAAAATACACTGTGAAGCTAAAAAAAGTTTTGTCTTATTTAAATAAAATTAATAAACAATTAAGTTATACTAACTTGAAACTAATACTAACAAAGAAAATGATAAATTAAAAGCTCTGTTAGCTAGCAACTTGTTATATACAAGTTGCTAAACTTACTTAAAACTACCCTCTACAGTCTACAACATTACACTTGACGAAGTGTGAGCTTCACTTTGGGTTCTGTTGTACAAGTTGTTTTATTTATGAGTAAGTGATATTTAATATTACTTTGTTGATTAGTCAGTTAGTGAGTTATCAGTGGAAGAGAATTTGATTGTAAACACGATGGTTATGGGTTCGATTCATATTCGAGTTCCCCGCTTAAGACAAAGCAAAGATATAATGTCTCGAACACTGGTTGGAAAATAGGGAATAACGTGTTTTAACACTGAATAAAAATATGTATTTACTTGATTTATAGCTCTCCGAGGCTTGTACTCAAAACACTCAAATCTCAATGCCTTGAGAGTTACGCGAAAAATGGTGAATGGAGTGTCTTAACACTATGTTTCCTCTGCCTACCTTTCTTTGCGCGGGATACAACGTGAAACTGATGTTATTTTAAAGAGAATATCCATATTATCCAAAAACATTACAAAATAAAACCATAAAGACGCCATAGAGTATTTTAGCAACTAAATAATATATTTACGACTGTTCATTTGTATGCGCGGTTCTCGTATAAATTAGTGGTAATGGATAGGGATAAAAGGAAAAAATCCTATCTAAGCCTAACGCTATCTAAATGTATATTGATGAAATTCTAATTAAGCTGTTAATTAGAATTTGTAATATTGTGCCGACTGTACTTGGGACGGATATATTGGATTAAATATTTAAAATGTGGTAATTTAGATCTCCCTAATTTGTAGACATTAGAGAGACCTTCTTGACGCAGTGGTAATTTTTACTATAAACGTGACGGTTGCTGGTTCGATCGACGCTTAGGGAAATTAATTATTTTCATGTCTCTACTCTGTCAAGGCAACAGGCATTGTGTGAAATTAGAGTGAAAAGTAAAGAAGGAATGGTTTTGACACTAGGTGCTCTCCATGAAATATAATAAATAATAATAGAGTTTGATTTCCACCATCCTTATATTTTGATAAATAAAATAAAATAGGCCACGGTAGCCTAAATTATTTTTTATTTTTTTGTTTATTACAAAAAAGTAAAAATTATTTACTCCCCATTAAGACACGGAAACTGGGAGACCGAGAGTATCACCGCTAGGTTTCCTCTGGTTTCTCTGCTATATGTAAAAAAAAACCGTGAAATATTGTAAGAAAACATGCTTACATTTTAGTGAAGAAAGAAGATACGCACAAAAAAGATATATCTTAAATCTTAAAGAAAATAACAAATACAAATTGTATTCACGACAACAATATGTGCTACCAATAAAGTGAGGGTACGATCACTCTGTAAATAAAAAACAAACCTTTTAATTCAATTACCCATTATACGAATACAAGATGAATATTGAAGAATTGTATTTCAAAGATTTCTCTTGGGGCTCCACTGAAAATTAGCAGGAGAATGAAACCTTAATGTAATGATAAGTATAATCTGACGTTTGCTATGTGAAGAAATTTTCTTTTTGCTCTATTTATTTTTAATTCAAGCTTTTTCATTTTATTTCTTTTGGTTTTATAATAATAACTTGATTTTAACCGCGATGTGTCGACGCCTCGCGGACAAGTCCAAATATGAATATGTATGAGATTTTTTACCGACTTCTGTAAAAGGAGGTAATTAATTTCAGTGAACCGATAACTAATCAGGTGAAGCTGGTTTTTTTTTGTTAAAAATTATAATTATGTTATTATGCTTCTTGGTGCATACGCACACAGCAGGGTAGGTGGAGAAAACCTAGGTACCTAGAGTTAAGACACTTCCAATAAGAAAAATCCCCTTTCGTTCCCTACTTTCCGCCGAATTCTGAAGACATTGCGTATTGAGTGGCGTAATTCAACGCTACGATTTACTTAGTTGCCAGAGTGAGAAAATGAAAATAATAAAAAATTCATTTCCGTTCAGTTCCGTTCCGTTCGAGTGACATCATCCACCCAAAACAAAAAGAAATTTTCTATATCAACCAGCAGTTCTTGAGATTATTCAAGCCTTCAACCAAACAAACTCTTCAGCTTTACTATTTTACTTATTAAAATTAATTTTAGTTTATGATTTTTTCATATAAATAAACATATACATATATGCTATAGATATAGCAAGTTGCTAAGTTTAACACCCACTTATGTACAAGACAGACACCGTTTATATATAAGATGGGTGTGCAGATGATCCTAAACTTTGCAATACAAATTAAACAGTTAAACTTAGTTGTGCACCGCACCAACTACACTCTTTACGGACTATTTGCTTGCTTAAACCTGAATATGATGTAACGACGACTCCTTCTAAAGAGGTATAAGTCAATTTATGAAAAAGTAAGAAATAGAATATTATTTTTTAGCTTCACGCTGTATCCTGCACGCAGTAGGATAAGCATAAGGAATCTAGTAAGGAATCTAGGGCATTCCATTTCCTACCAAATTCTGGAGGCATTATGTCTGTGGGAATCGAATCCAAAACCTGTCGCGTTTATGACACTTTGTGCCGCTTGTGTGCACTACGGCTACACTTAGGAAAATTTAAAAATGGTTAAGAATTTGTATTAATATGTAAAAAGAATACACATTTTTTTTAGCTTATAAGTAAGAAATGGGATGTTATTAAAATTAACTAAAAACAAAAAAAATGCTCAAGGCCATATTCAAAGAACATATGTAGGTAATGAAATTTTAGGGACAAAAACAAGGAAAAACATTTAAATATTGTTCTTTTGTTTCTATAAGTTACTTTAAAATCACGTATCGCTGAGTCAAAACAGTTCAGTGTACTTATACCGCAATGTTTCAATTCACAATCTCCTTCCTTTACAACCGCAAACTGATTTCATTCAAACAGTGTCATAGCTGTGAATCATCAATATTTTACTTTTTGTGAATCTTCCTTATACTTACGTATAGGAAACACTGGGAACCAAAGTGGCGTAACCAAAATTCATAGAAATAAAAGAGATATGCTAAAAAGATATCCTTTGAGTACATATATCCCTTTCAAAAGAATAAATTATTTTTAAAGATAATTATTGTATCAGTTCTCGGTATATTGATCTTACGAAATGTGATAGGCTTGAGTAAGTAAAAATAAAAAACGGCATACTTTTAGACATACAGGCTTCAATATATTAAAGATGCATTATTTAGTAAGTATACATATAGATTAAATGGAAACAATGATGGAGAGTTTTTATTGAATTTACTGCTATAAAAAAGTAGATGAAGATAGATAATAATATCTAGTAGCTATAACATCCTACTAAATTTATATTTTCAATTGGGATTTAATATTATTATAAAAAGAATATCTAAAATTACCGGTAATTGAGAAACTGCATTAATTTTTTTAAAGTTTTACAGAATATTCCGCAAAATCTAAATAATTTATAGATAAGCCACTTTGCTCCTGAACGTTTGCTGTCGAATTTATTAGCACGTTAACGGTATTGTTAGTATTTGTCATACAATATAATGAGTACTGATTCAATAAAAAAAAAACAATTTTGTTATTTGTGGTTTCATTTTTTTGACAATTTATTTCAATATAAATCAATTATTTTAAGAAATAATAAGTATAACATATATTAATCGAGTTTTTGTAAAATATATATTTTTCTCTAATACAAAAGGGAGTATTACAACTTAGTAAGTAGCACAACTCAAAACATATACTCAAATACCGTATCCCAAATATGAAAATCTTTTATAAAGAGAACCTCATAATATAAAAATAAAAGGGAACTTTCAACATTTGATTTGATTTCTAGTTCTATTTCATAACACGTTTATAATAGCATTGAAACCCCCTAACCCCTAACTCAACGTCAGAGCCTATTTCTTCTGTCAGAAATGCCACTCCAGAGAACACGGTGCTGTCTTGTTGCTCCAAAGTTGGTCGCGATTTGACATGCGTTACACAATCCTTTTATTATCTTAACTTAGTAAACATTTAGGGAATAATCATGATAATGACGAAATACAATTTTAATGATTCTAAGGAGTTGAAAACTAAAAATTTCTACTATTTGAAATTAGATTCATTATTTATTTTCTTTGTTTAAGTTTCAGCTGGTATATTGGTGTAGGTAGAACTTATTTCAGTCTGGTCTCCTCTTATCATCAATTGAAAGTTTTGAAAAATTATTTGTTGAAAAATAATTTTTAGGAAACGTAAAAAAAATGTTTCATAGCAAGATTTCAACCCTGGCCTTTCGGAAACCACCCAAGTGCCGTGGTAACTAAGCCAACTTATTTATACAGTTAAAATCTCTATAGGAATTGTCTAACAAATACTAGAAATTTAAAACAAATAACAGTCTCTTATGCTATTTTACCAGAACGGAGAAATAAAAACATATGCGTTCCTTTGAAGATTAAACCAACGATTTTTATTTGCAGAAAAACGCTGGTCCACTACACCACGGTGATCAATCAATGAAATTTATCCTCATACAATAGCTGCTCATAAAATGATTAAGCAGAATCAGTAAAAGCTTTCAGTATTGAATCTGGGAAAAAAGGACTCCGAATTCACAACCTTTTTTAATATAATAAAAAATGATTCTTAACAAAATGTACACGTAATCCACCTCTATTCGATTAAAAAGAAATAGATTGCCATTTGTCATAAAAGAAATCTAAAGTTACTCTTGGAGGAATTTGGGGAAGTAAATATAGGTATATATAATTTTTAATACCGATCCGTGGATTCACAGAAGGAGAGACCAGTTCCTCTCACAGGCCAGCATAGCCCCCACCACACTGGGCAGAGAGAAGTTTCTATCCACTACAGCCAAAATAACTGAAACCTTCACCGAATACTTTTGTATTAGAAATTTTTAATTTTAATAATATAATAGTAATCGATAACATTTTATTAACTTCAGAAAAGTGAACAGTTTTGTAAACTTCATCATATCTCTTATCGTAATTGCATTTTCATAGCAAACGATGTAAAAATGATTGCCTTCCATGTCGCAGACGTTAGCAAATATCATTAAAATGTATTTATGGATTGCGCTTACCATCGTTTTAAAAGGTATTTCTTTTTTATTTTGTTTTAGCTTCCCGCTGTATCCCTCTCGTAGCAGGGTAGGCGCAAGGAACCTGAGAAACTAATGTTAAGTAAGGCACTCCGTTCCCATTAAGACACTTCCGTTCTCCACTATCCGCTGAAGTCTGGAGGCATTGTGTATAAAGTGGCCGCATTGCGTAATTCAACGCCGCACTTTTCCTCATTACCAGATCGAGGGAACGAAAGTAATCTATATATATAAAAGGACTTGTCCTCACTGACTGAGGTAAGACGCACGCACACCCGTAACCGCTGATAGTAGAAACGTGAAATTGGGACAGATGTTTACTTTCGTAATCTGGACATCCACTAAGAAGGGATATTGAAAAACTTTAACCCTAAAGGGGTGATATAGGGGTTGAAAGTTAGTATGGAAAAAAATTTAAATCGGCACCGATTTCTATAAAATTTGAAATTTAGATTTTTAAAAATATTTAATTGAATACGTGTTTCATCGTTTTCTGGAATTCTCCCCCTAAAGGTGCAAATAAGGGGTTGAAAGATTATATAGATTTTTTTTTAAATCGGCACCAATTTTTATAAAATTTGAAATTCAGATTCTTAAAAATATTTAATTGAATACGTATTTCATGGTTTTTTAGAATTCTTCCCCTACGGGTGCAAATAAGGGGTTGAAAGTTTGTATGGAAAAATCTTCAAATCGCCACCGATTTTCATAAAATTTGAAATTTAGTCTCTTAAAAATATTTCAATGAACACGTTTCGTGGTTTATTAGAATTCACCCCTAAATACGCAAGCGAAGCTGCGCGCGTCCGCTAGTATTTAAATATTTCATGTCGCGTTTACATTCGCACGCTTGTGCCCCTGCGCCAGGACTGGCCTTCTCGTGTATTTGTTTTTGTTACATTATAATTTCTTGGAAAATCAAGAAAGAAAGAATATATATATGTGTAATTTTTTTGTATGAACTTTCACGAACTCCTGGTTAATATTAAACAGAAACTTAATATTTGAATTAATTCATTATTATTAGCTCTTCTTTTCACGGTATGTGGTATATAAATAAGTTAAAAAGAACAAATTAAACATATTTTATTTGTTAAAATATGTTAAAAAGGAGACAGTATAAATTTTACATTTGGCTTTAGGCTGTCGTGTTTTTCGAGACACTCACCCCCTGCCACATACCCCTGAAGCCTAAACCCTAATAAATTTTAAGTGCCTACAAAAGTTATAGGAGCAAAAATAAGCAAATTTTATTAACAAAAACGTGAGAAAAACCAGAATATCTCTATTGAATAGAATTTATGAGGTAATTCGTAAAATCTTCCCCTTTTGCCGTTCCTGAAGGAATTTCGAGAAAACTCGATCTCTTGTTTCTCCCCTATACTAACCAAAGATTATTTATGGCAAATTTCAACACTAAGTAACAGAAGAATTTTATATTAATTATAAGATTTTGATATCTTTAGAGATTCGGATACGAAGTGTAGGGTAGGCAGTTAGGAACCTAGTTTAACACTAGGTTCCCTCTGCCTGTTGTGTGCGGGATACAGCGTGAAGCTGATCTTTAGAGATACAGTTAAAATATAATCTATTTATTTTTATTACAGTTACTTCAAAAGTAAATAGTCAAAAAGTATGTCAACGAGAATCTTGTCCAATTGGAGATACTACCATGATTTGTACCTTTGATATAAACAATAGATCATACAAAATGTTTCCTAGCAAATGCGCTATGGAACAGTTTGCTAAATGTTTTAATAAAGGTAAGTCGATTATACTATATTATGTACATACAAATATATAAGAAATGGTGAAAATTAGAGTTAAAGCTTAGTTAGGAGGTTCATTTGGGATACTATGGTTCTGAGTTCGATTTCCACTCGGGGAATGAATTCTATCATTTACTTGCTCTGGCATAACTAAGTACAGAGATGAGTTATTGTACTAAACAGGCAATGTATGAAATACAGACGGAAATTAGACATAGCAGTGTCTTTACACTAATAAATATATTTCTCCGTATACTGCTGTGTGCGAAAAAAAATAAAATATACATAACTGATGCAGTTGAAATGTGTACTATTCAATTTGCTATGATTTAGACTTATGGGTTCGATTTCTATTCAAGGGAACTATTTTATCACATCCGTTTTTTATATTCACTTTGCTATATACGGTTTATGCTTCAAATAAACAATATATTTAAACAATTTTCATGAAGGAAAATATGTATTGGAAAATTAAATTTTGTAATCTAGAATAGGTAGGACAGAATAAGCTCTTAAAACGCCAATTCATCGAGGAAAACGATCGATCAATTTTATCTACCTATCGTCTGTTCTTTAAGGAAGCACTTGTTTAATAATAAAATAAATATTGTCCATAAATGCAATATAGAATTTCCCTTCTTTAATTACATTCGTTGCTTAGCTACAGTATACTACAGTTCTCTTATCTTGTTTAATATTTATTCAGCTTCACGCTGTATCCCGCACACAGCATGGTAGGTAGAGGGAACCTAGTGTTAAGACACTCCATTCCCCACTTTCTGCCGAATTCTGGAGGCGTTGCGTGTTGAGTGGTAGAACTCAACGCCGCGCTTTGCCTCGACACCAGAGCGAAGAAATAGTAATATAAACGTAAATAAATATTTCACTTCCTCGAGTGGGGATCGAACCCACAACCGTCGCGTTACAGACACACCTGTCACTTGTTGTTTAATATTTATTTTTTAATTAATCTCCAAAACACTTCTCTCTAATAAGCAACCTTTTTTATTTTTTATTGGTATTCATTGTGGATTGGCTTAATAATTATGTTTCAGACCTTGTAAGAACACCACATAAATATTGCATAAAAGAACACTTCGGTTTATCTCGAAGGCTCTATGGAGAGTCGTGTCCTGTTTTCTGTCCAAACCACTACAGACCAGTGTGTGGTGCATCCAAGTACAGAGACTATGTATACAGAACTTTCAATAATGGATGCTACCTCGATATGATCAATTGCAGGGGTGATGATGAATATACAGGTGTTTTTTTTTTAATTAACTCATGTAGCAGAATGGGCTATTTTTTAACCGACTTCTGTAAGAAAAGGAGGTTATCAATTCGACTGTATTTTTTTTTTATGTTTGTTACCTCATAACTTTTAACTGGGTGAACCGATTTTGATATTTTTTTTTATTTGAAAGGTACAGCTTCCCGAATGGTCCCTTTTTTTTTAGTCCATGTCTGACAATGGTATCCATGAGAAAATCACATAACTTCAACGACGACTTCGACTTCAAAATTATAAAATCTTTGTAAAATTATTTTTCACTTTTTAGTTCGTTGGTAGAAGTCGGTTTTTGTTTTTGTTAAAAAATAATTTATTTAGAATTCTTCTAAAAAAATCTTGAAAAGAACTATACTTGTAAATTAAGAAACTAATTTCGTTAGTTTTGTGTTAAATTTGAGGGAAGCTAAAAAAAGTTATAAAACAATTTCAATTATAAAAATCCTATTACAGGTTACGTCGAGGTTCCGCTAGAGTTTTGTCAACGACACCTCATGAAAAATATATACAAGGAAAAACTCATAATGTCCAATAAATATGATTATGCTAATTATTAAAATATATATATTTTAATATCTTAATTTCATTTTTATTGCATCTTTCCATTTATAAATATAATATAGATTAGCGTAGGGTAATGACATAGGCATATTTTTTCATGTTTATTTCAGTTTCATGGCTTTTATAGTGCTAAGACACTCCGTCCCCCACTTTCTGGAATGAAATATATTTTTGGTATCATCAAAGATGGGGGAAGGTAACGTAAAAAGCATAAGGGCAGTGGACGAGGCAAAAGAGGAAAAAATGAAGAGACCATAGAGTTCGGAGATCTGTTCTCTCTGATTACCCTGCTAGGGGGAGTACCCCCTGAGGGGGTAAAGTTAAGTTTTAGTTAAGAGGTCTTATTATTAATCTATAACGCTACTTACATATTATACAACCGACTGAATCAGTTATATTATTTGGTGTCTATTATCAGAGATTGTATATTAATATAGAGAATCCACTACAGAGTTACTAGCAAAGATTACGATCCGTACTTCAATTCTGAGCGCTTCAAGTAACGTAAGCATCTCTCTATAAGGTCTATAAATATTATTTTTGATTTTCGATGCTGATAAAACTATGGCCATTGCGGAGTTTTTTACAATATTACATGTTGGTTAAAAATAAAGATCTATGATGGAAAAGTGAGCGGTAAGAGAGGTAGGGGGAGACCTCGCTTGACCTTTGAAAACACAGTATCGAGGATACTGGAGGAAGGTCAAGTAAAAAGTATGAGGAACCTCTGGTGGGCATGTATGAAGAGGTTGATGACAGTGGACGAGGCGAAAGAGGTATGTAGAGACCGTAGCGTTTGGCGCTCCGTTCTCTCTGACTACCCCGCTAGGGATATTTAACGGTAATTTTAATGTTACTGATACATACATCGTGACGCAAAAAAAAAGACATTAATTTCCTCGAGTGGGAATCGAATCCATAACAAGCCGCGTTTACTGCGCTTCTATAAACAATATTTAATACGTACATATATATTAACTCTACAAGTTTCTCTACCTTATTGAATATTGCCTTGCTTCACGAATTTCAATTTTAGAGGATTAGTTGTGAGAATTATTTACATACATGTTGTTAACACATTTCCCACTTCACAACTACAGTGTTGGGTAAATTTACCAGTATTTAGCTTAAACTTAAGGGTGTTCATAAATTACTTGCATTTATTGAGTACAGGAGGTTTCTTCTAAGCCAACTTTTTCTAGACTTAATATAGTGAATTTCATATTATTAAGATGAATTTGAAAATGGAAAATTCAGTAAAAAAATTAATGAACGAGTTTGAAAAATTTTTTTCGGCTTCGTCTCGGCACATTGTAGGGTAGGTAGAGAGAATAAATAATAATAAGAATCATTCGTTAATGATTATTGGATTTAATGATACTTAATATCGCCTGTCATATTTAAGTGCATTAATTTTCTGTTACATTCAAACATTTATGCATTATAGTTTTAATCAAATAATGACAATAATAGTAGATAATGAAAGCCTATTGTCACTGATAAAATGATAATTAATATGCTTATACAGACAGATTCATTATATAATTAAGTAGGGCATTATTATATATTTAATAAAATAACATTCAATAAGACAAATATTGAGGCCGTCATGGCACAGTGCCACTAGATTATTATTGTAAACGGGACGGTTGTGGATTCGATCCCCACTCGTGAGAACGAATTATTACTTATTAATATTTTCATTACATCAATTCTGCGTTCTGGCTCAATACCTCGAAAATTCGGCGGAAAATGGGGAACGGATTATCTCAATAGGTTCCCTCTGTCGACCTTACTTGCGGGAACCTGAAAATTTTTTATTAGTATGAATAGGGACAGAGTGTCCTAACATCACACAGATTTCCGGGTTCCCTCTTCCCACCCTACTAAGTGCGGGATACACTGTAAAGCTAAGAAAAATCAGAAAAAATGAATTAATATAATAACTATCGAAGGACTTGGTTAACTGGAAATATATTATTCCATACAAAGAAGACTACTTATTTACCTACTAACGTCGAAATAGGCAGGAATTTGTTTCTATTGGAAAAGTTGAATTCCTACATGAATAACAGAGCAGTTAATTATTATGGAAAGATAAAATAATAAACCGGTAACCGCAAAGTAGGTATATGAGTTTAGTCATACATTTATATTGTTATTATTAACGTAACATATATAACGTCAATCAAATAGGGGAGAGCGGGGCTAAAAGTTACCGAGGTAAGTTGTTCCGATGGAAATAATTTCGCGCAGAAAAGTGATAGGAATATTTAGTAAACATATAGTGAAATGCAATGTGATAGCGCACCCATGTCCAGCATATTGAACAATCCAGTGGCACCCGAAACCAATGGAATAGCACACGGGTGTCGTTGGTGCACGATTGTAAATATTTTTGCATTTCATCTTTTTGGTCTATCTCACAAATTTTAACGATTAGCCTCGCGTATGTTAGTGTTTTTTTTACATTATATTACCTACTATTTCGGAACACTATTTGTAAATTATTTATGTTTTCTATATCTTATTTATATTTAATTTTTTTTCAACACGTGTTTTTGGGGCTAGATGTTCCCTTTTTTTGGGGCATGTTGTGACCTGTTGTTGTGACGAAAAACTTTCGCCTATTCATTTGTACCAATAATGAGATGTAAATATTGTAATTTTTCATACTAAAAAATATTGTAATTTAGTAACATGCGGACTTATGCGCGAAAATCAACTCGAGGTTATGTGTCATATGAGTTGATGCAAAAAGCAGTGGATGTAGTTTTCAAAGATTGCAGGAATAAGATAAAAACTGTTACCAAAGAGTAATTCTTTATATACATATTAAGTGCGAAAACCTAAAGGTATAAAATTTTTGTTTATTATTTTAGTTTAACAAAATCTAAATAAGTTTTATTTTATGTAAAATTATCTTTTACTTTTTAGTTCCGTTGTTTTTCGGTTCGGTTTTTTTTATTCAAAATTAATTCTTTTTACACTATTTTAAGTGATAAGTAACCTTAAAAGGATACTTCTTAAACGAGTGTTGGTTGTGGTGGTAGTGGTTGTTAACGAGTGGCATCTGTTGTGATATGTAAAACTTGACTCAATTAGGTATTATTTTTGTGGTTTTTGTATATTAACAAGAAAATACATAAAAAATATTCGGGCGAATTGGGAACCCTTTTTTGAAGTCGGTTGAAAATGAAAACTTCTTTTTTGAGGTTGGTTGAAAAGGAATGCAACGATGGGGAATCTTACTTCTGACAATAATTTTAACAAAGTTTTCCCTTGTAACTATTCCAGTATAATTAATATTTACCAAAATAAAAACAAATTTTCTCAATTTTGACCGGATTTTATAATCAGAACCTAACTAATCTTTCATCAAACTATACTTGAAGTGTATCCTTTCAAATAAGAAAAGAATCATTAGATTCGGTTGGCGTGATATTGAGTTATGTGATTTTCTCATAGATACCATTGTCAAAAATAGACCAAAAAAAAAATTGGTTCCCACATGGGAAGCACTACCTTTCAAATAAAAAAAATCATCAAAATCGGTTCACCTAATCAAAAGATATGAAGTAACATACATAAAAAAAAGAAACAGTCGGATTGATAATCTCCTTTTCTTACAGAAGTCGGTTAAAAAAGATTTGCTTTTGCGCCTGGTGATTATTATGATACTGTTGATCATTCCTTAAATAAACAGGCTTTGTTCGATTATTTATTGTTTTTTATTTTGCAAATAATAGCTTTAAAAATATGGTAACAATTTACCCCGGTCTGTTAACAACTTGCCCCAATTCGGGGTAAGTTGTTACTTTCCGACTTCAGTCATAAAAAAAATCATAACAAAAAAGTCTTACAAAGAATACCCCAAATTACTGTTTTAATTGCAAGTCTAGATATGTAAGTTGAATTTGATTATATTGTATAAATACTAAAATCAAGTATTCCTAGCAATATTTGAGGTTAAAAAAAAATCGGAACTTTTGGCCCCGCTCTCCCCTACAACAAACTGGCTTCGATCTGTTTAACTTTTCTATCGCTTATTTTTAATTCTTCTGGAACTATTTATTAAAAGAATTAATATATAAAATCCTTTTAATAGTTACCTGTAAGTAAGGAATCTCTTGTATATAGATATATCGTAAAATAGTTATATCGTAAAATAGTTATATTATACACAAAATAAATAAATAATTCATATTTTACTAAAATTGTAAAGACGATAAGTAAATCAATCAGCTTTGAGGCAAGGATTTCAATATACGTGTGGTATTTCTCGAGATGGGAGTTTGTGGTCTCAACTATCGAGATCACATTCGCTGCCGTATACAAAATTAATTAACTAAAACTGAAATACAAGTATAATAATAACATTTTTATGATTGTGTTCATTTATTTTTTAAGATATCAATATAAATGTTTAATGTATATAATATAATTGAATTGAATATAACTCTAAGCAAACATATTAAGTACTACTATTAAATTTAAAATGTTATTCACTTATGTTAAATTATTTAAAATTTATTATTTTATTTTTATTTTGGAAATCTGTCCTACTTTGTCTGGCAACTAAAGTGCGATATTAAATTTCATTATTAACTAAATTCAAATTTAAGTCTATCGAATATATTTTTGTACGTTACATTTCCAAAAATAATTGAAAAATATAAAAAATAAATAAAATAATAATAATTTATCCTCTTTTAAAAACATTTGTATAATAATGATAAAAAGTTTGATTAAAGTGTCATTCTTGTTACAGTAGCGCCAAGTTCAAATTTCCAAAGTTATTACATAAAATTATATTGTGAAATTGCTTACATTTCCACATCATAGGACTTTGGGGAGTTATTAAAGTAATTTCTGTGCTCGTTATGGTTTTACGGCAGTTCTACTTATAATGCATTAATAGTGCATCTACGTTTTTTTTCTGCAAAGCGGGGCAAAGGGAACCTAATATTAACGACAATTCGTTAATGTGGCCGTCAAGGTGGAATAGGTGTAGTAGTAAGTAGTGGGTTCGATCCGCAATATCACGAATTCTGAGGAAACACGAGGAACAGAGTGTATTGACATTAAGTTATTTTTCATTGAAGCTAAAATAAACATAAACAGAAGAAAGATCGCGTTTTTTTTACAAAAGCCCTATATAATAACTACATACTTATAATTTTTTTCGAAAAACTTAAAAAATCTTATATGATGAAATTTTGTTATATTATTTATTGTATTTTTTTGCATCTAATAGCCTCATTAGTGTTTGACGTTCCTTATCTGTCTGTAATAACTTAAATCATTTAGCCTCATTTTTAATCGACTTCTGTAAGAAAAGGAGGTTATCAATTCGACTGTATTTTTTTTATTCATGTCATCGGTGTTCATTTTGTGTTCGTTCCTCATTTTTTTATCAATTAATGTCTTTTTGAGACAATTTTTATTCAATCTTTTCCATTTCAAGAAGCCACGGTAGATACATACGAGTAAGTGCCTACAGTTAATTTTAATTTTCTTATGACGTTACAGTGACGCAGTGGGAATATATACATGTAATGGTGGTTATTATTGGTTATGCTTCTTAGTACTCTGGTAACGAGACAAAACGCGGCGGTGAGTTCCGCTAACACCCAAAGCCTCAAGCATTCAGAGGAAAGTGGAAAACGGAATTGTTTCAATGGGAACGGAGTCTTAACACAAAGTTGACAGATTTCCTCTGCCTACCCCGTTACGAGCAGGATAAAACGTGGACCTAAAAAAATATTAAAGAAGAAGAGAAAAATTAAATTTAGTAGAAGAATTTTGCTATAAAATACTTAATGTAAACACAAATATATCCTGAACGTAGAGTAAATGGCTTACTTACTCTAGATTTTTTAGTATACACCAAATCCAAATAGTTTTAGCTTATAAAAAAAAACAATATTGAGTAAAATATAGTGATTTAATGATAAAACATTTACATACAATAAGTCCAAATACAATATAATATTTTGCATAATGTAGATACGCAGTATGGGAAAACCGAGGAACTACAATTGTGTTACGAGACGTACGCGTTTTTCCGTTACGTTGTCTATTCCATACGATGTCTTCGTAACCGCCAGAAATTGAATGAATATTGTCAATTTGAATATGTATATTTTTGTTCTTTTACTGAGTGACATAGAGGGAAGAATTTACGAACGGTTAAGGAGTGTAAGAGCACTAAACAAGGTTCCTCGAAATTCTTGTAGCAATAGAAAAAATAGGCATTTCCATTTTGCGAAAATGACACTTTTCTATATAATGCATATATAAATCAGATAAAGATAGTTTTAATTTACAAAACTGCGACGTGGTAGAAGAGAAGGAGAGAAAAGAAAGAGTTTTTGGAACAACGTTTTGAAATATTTTAATACAATAATAATAAATTTTAATAAATCAATATCTTCTAAAACAAAAATCAATTTTTAATACTTTCAAAATCATTCATTGTAACTAATGGCATTATAAATGTTAATATTTTTAAATATGTTGTCAGGCTCTTTGAACTTTAATTAATATATCTATTTCATCAGAAATGTATTTTAAAATGGCCACTAGGTATATATTTCAAAATTATTAAAATAATATAATAGACTACCGTTCCCACATTTACACAGTATATCCACTACATAACTCAGAGCTCACGCCTCGTCCTAAGACTCTATTCATCATATAATATGTCGTGAACGTAAGACTTAGGTGCTTTAGGGGTTTTTAATTTTTATAGTAAAAAGTTTTCAGACAACGCGCTTTTAAAATATTATTTATAATTGTGTATTTCTAAATTTAAATAGATATTTGTGTTTATATTGTAAATTAGCCCTCTCGCGGCTTCGCCCGCTTAAACACATTGTTTATTTGATAAAAAAATTGTAGTACTCGTATCGAACTAAATACTTTAAATTGACATAACATTGATAGGTAAGCATTTATTGTTGCCTAATTCTTCCTCCAGTATAAAATCGTTAACCTTTAGGTGAATAGGCTGAAAATCCAAGGCCTATAGCAGTTAAATTTGCTGATGTATCGACACGGGACATAGTTTGGTTTGCCAAAGGTAAATGGAAAGGCGGTATTACTCCCAGTAGGCAGCGGTATCAATCCCAGTACCTCACTAAAGAACTTTATACATACCTACAAAAATACAAATGCTTCCTCTTTATAATAACAGTATATATTCGTATATAAGAATATGAAGTAATTTTCTTTTTTCTGCTCTAATAAAGTAGACGTTTTAAATCAATACCAAATGTCTATAAAAATGTATAATTGTATAATGTAAAATGTATAATTCCTACTAGAATTAACTTCACTTAATAAATTTATGACTAAAAATATATTTTACTAATTATAAATACATACAATAAAAATATTACCTCCTCCTTTTTGAAGTCGGTAAAAGTTAATATAACACCGAAAATTACAATTTTACTTAGGTACTCGTAATTAACAAAAAAAACCAAATCCTTATCAAATGTCTCAATGTGATTAAAGACATTTAAAGAAAAATGATAATATAACAATCATTAGTATGGGAATTATTAAAAAACAATCTCATTTTAATTATATTTCTTATAGATTATTGCTATGACGTATATTTAATAGTTTTTTCTAATAAATAGGTAAATTAATTTTTCCCTATATTATTAAACAATTTTTTGCCTATGTCTTCTGTCGTGGAAATATATCATTTTCTAAGTGTCCGAGGTAAGTGACCTGAGATATTTTTTTTCAATTCAAACCAGTACTTCCTGAGATAAGCGTGTTTAACCAAACAAACTACCCAATATTATGATACTAGTATAGAAGTATTATATTAATATAGTATATTAATTGAGATATTACATATTTTTTACCTTCAATAATTTTCCTAGCTTTAAGAGCTAAATCTGCTTTTTATATATATGAACATTATTATTTAAGATACGTAACAGGAAAAATCCTACAAGTCGAGTTTCTTTTCCTTAATATAAAATAAGCAATTAATTAAATTATATTTCAACCTGCTATTATCCTACAACGTAGGTGGTTTAGGAAATTCACTACGAAGCCTCCAATAAATTTTTCAAGTTCTGGTACATTCGATTCATTAGAAAATATAATATGATATTTCTATTTAAAAACAAACAACAAAATTACAAAGATTTTTTTGTTCAACGTCACTACTATCGCGCACAGCAGTGTAGGTCGATAGTCTAGTGTCATGACACTCTGTTCTCAATCTTCCCCTCAAAATATACTGAAGGAACTTACTGCCCCACTTTTTCTTTCAGAGCGTCAGAGAGCATTTCACTTAAAAAGCTTTAAATGTTAATTATTTAATAACTTTTATTTTCCTTTAAAAACCGGTTTAAAAACTGTCCCCTACGGGTAAACCCATCGGATTAAAACTATGATGACTAATTTACCTGTATTTTTAATTTGATCCTTTGTCTCGCTTCCGCTTGACCAGTTTTCTATTGCCATCTCTGTCCATTTGTTTATGCATTCTTAAGTATTTAATAAATTTTTTGCTCTTCCACCCAGTTTATAGTTTGACTTTGACGATTCCACTCTTAAAGTCGTTTTAAATATAAAGTGGTGGCAAAAGGTGTTTATTTTAGTTGGATTGGCATGAAAAACACCAAGGTAAATATTTAACTAATTAGTATTAGACATGTTGATAAAATTGTATAAGAAATATATATTAATTATTAAAAATTAAATAAAAACCTTTTTAAGTGTTTTTTGTTCTTCTACCGACAAACTCATTTATTACGAAAATATATATCAGAATTGTATTGTTTATGAAATAATAAATAATAATTATTATATTAAATAATAAAAATATATGAAAAATATTAGTAATAATTAAACTATTTAGTTCGTCAGTAGAAGAAAAAGAAATTGACAAGAATAAAAATAACATTAGATCCCAATATAGAACAAAAACCAATATCGATTCTTGGCTTAGATATTTTTTTGCAAGGAATGAAGTAATAAATATCGCTTAAAAATAAATAACCAGAGGTTATAGCCCGTTAAAGTTTATGTTGTGGCTTTTGGTAACCGACAAAAGTATTAAAAACCTGTCATTAGCTTCAATTTCTTGCAAAATATTTAAAATTTTCCGTTCTTAATAAACAATAGTAAGAGAAAAAATTGTAAATCATCTAAGCGCAGCGTTGAGTTACGCCATTTAACACATAATGTCTCGAGTTTCCCATATATGTTTCTAGCAGCTAGCTGTACTATTTGTATGTTGTATTATCTGAAAGCCGAACATAAAGAAAGGTTGTAAATAGTCTAATATAAAAATAACGATTTATTTATAAATATAAATAAACCATATTTTTAATTGTAATTTTACATTTATATAAAAATGAAAAATAAAAACACAATTTTTACTCTGTATTTTTATTTTACTTTTCAATATAATTTATTAGTATTAAGATGTGTTCGAAGCTTGAGAGTAAGGTGTTTAGGTTTCGCGTTAGGTTTTTTTAACACATAAATTTTTTTAATAAATATTTTTTTAAATATAATTTAATATCTTAGATAATAATCTAGGACATTTATGATATTTCATTTTTAATAAGTTTTAGCAGAATTATATTAGTTTTAGACATAGTTATTTACATTGTTATCACTTTTTTATAAATTTATATTAACTCTATCACGACCTAAAGTAACCTTTCTATTGTTTACTTTTTATCTCACGCTTCCCTGAACAGGCTATAGTGTCAAGACACTCCAATCTAATTAAAACACTTCCGTTCCGTTCCGTTCACAACTAATGACAACAAAATGCTATTTAATTAAGGTTTTGCTTAAAATATAACCACCCAATGCGTCACAATGGTGTCGTATTGTATTAATACTCCCACTTAATACTAAAATGTAATCTGCTAAAATCATGCAAATGATTTGTATTGCTCATACGTCACTTTAATGTGCTTGTACGTCATAGAGGCAAGTTTGCATATGATTTACCTGTCCATATTATTATATACTAGTGGACCCGAACGCGGCTACGCCCGCTTGAACTATACGAATATTTATTAAATATATTTATGAAATTATTATCCATTTTCAATAGAGAGATGCGTTAAGCAAGCTCGTTTTGAGTGACGTTTTCTAACAATAAACTTTGCAAATCGTTGCTTAGCAACGGTCGCATAGCGACGGTCGTTATTGACATGGCGGAATAAATTGCATGTCAAATTAATAAGTATTTTAATATATTGGTATATATCGAAAATATTACAAATATGAGAAAAAAAAGTATCCTATGTTCATCCCGAGACCCTCAAGTATCTCTATATGAGTATTTTATTACAATTAAATTAGCGGTTTGGCCCTGATTGCGTAAAAGTCATACAGACAGACAGACAGACAGAGTTACTTTCGAATTTATAATATAGGTAAGAATAGTATTATATTCAAGTTCCACACAAATTTGTTATTTTATAGTCAAAATCTTAAGGATAATAAAAAGAACCGTCAACCGGTTTATTTAAAATCCTTCTCATCGCTTAATAAAATTATGCTACACTAGTTCTTAATATAGTATATTTTTCTCAAACAAAGCCGAAGTTTGACTATAAAAAGGAAAACTGTTCGATTCCCACTCGGTTCTTTTCCAAATTATTTTGATTTCCCCGGTGTTGCAATGATTTAACAAGTGCGACGTTGAGTTCTGCCACTGAATAAGCAATGTTTCGAATTCGAACAGAAAACAAAGTACACTAAATTCCCTCTGCTAATCCTGCCACGAGAAAAAAAATGAGAAGTAAAATAATTGAGAAAAAAACACTTACATTAATAATGTATTCTTGTATTTTTTCAGAATTAATCATGAAACCTTCAAGCCACTTTATAGTGTTCTCCGTTGTAATAGTGATTGGGAACAGTCAAAGATCACCTTACGCTGGTCGTCGACCTATTGGTTATCCTCTAATTCAGAAAACGACATCAGCTGACGGCTTGGGAAACAAGTAATAATTTTGGCTTTGGTTTTTTTTTAAAATATTATAAAACTGCAAATATTATAAAGTTAATTCGTAATGGTTATTAATATTATATACAAATTAGAACTTTATCGAAGAAATGAAGCGATTATTATATTTCATATATTTATTATATTACTTTATATTACTGAATAATAAAATTTAAAATAATGTTAACCTTTAACTATGGACGTGATATTTTTATAACACACATATGGACGTCGGGTCTGCCAGACCAATGTATTTATTGGTCATATTCCGTCTGTTTTTTAAAGGAAGAAGACAATTTTATGTTTTAGTTTACATGAATAGCCTCAAATCAAGCAAAATCAATAAAAATAAAATCGCTTTTTATTAAACTTTACGCATCACAACGATTTAAGTAACTTAAAGTCACAATTTCAGTCTTTGGCCACATGGGATGACTTTTAAGAAAATAATACTATTAAAGAAAGACAGATAATAAAATAAATATTTTTTTAACAAAATATAAAGTCTAACAATTAAAAAAAATAAAGAAATTACATCTTATGTTATAAAATAAA
>JAEBDU010006900.1:0-10461 GCA_016802625.1 Heliconius numata | reverse complement strand
ATAATAGTCGTTTCTTCGATGTTGGTTTGTAAGCTATTTGAGTGTAACTCTGTGAGCGTGGTTATGCTTTAGTTAATTTAACTATTTTAAATACAAATTTAAAAACATACTGCAATATATTACAAAACGCGTAAAACAAAACGCTAACTTCAATAATAAAAGGTGAAATTATGAAAAACTTGCACGCAATCTCAAACACGCGACAATCTACGCTTTAAGCATTCCTAGGAAATTGTGGTATTGATACCATAATAGATCTGTTTACTATGGAAGGTATCAATTGGAAGGAATTAGTAGGATATGTAGATGATTCTTATGTAGGTATTACTGAAGTAGATTAGAAGAATTAAGAGCAAAAGTAGCGTTTTAGTGATTTTTTAGTTTTTCTTATTATTATATTATATTTTAATTCTAGAGAATTTCGAGAGGATTCACTCGGTGGTCACTGTTAACACGGACTATTAATGTACTGTTAACCGTTCACTACTTTTCGCTAAATTTTTCGAGACATTGCGTGCTGAGTGGCGGAACTCAATGCCTTGTGCCTGGGCGTTAACCTTGGTATCACAGCGAAGAAATGACAATATTAATAAATAATAATTCATTTCTCCGAGGGGGGAGCGAAACCACAACCGTCACGTTATTCACATCCTTAGGTCACTCCGCCACGACGACCTTATCATAATCGGCATTATTGTAAACAATATATAATAATAAAATAACATTCTAATTTCCAGAACTTGGACAACTGGAAGTCGTCGCGGCGGAAGCGCGTCGAGCACATCATAGAGCGCTGCGTCGAGGTGCGCAAGTACGAGACCGAGACGCACCAGCCGCGCGCCAAGTCGAAGACATTCAACGAAATGCTTGAAGAACGGTAAGTTATTTATTGTATTGATAACTAAAGTTCCGTCGCGGCTTCGCCCGCTTGAATTAAAACAAACACTAAATATTAAGAGTAGTTTACCTAAATACAATAATCAAAACTGCTTTAATATCGATTAAACTATTTCTGAGATTACTATTTCTTACATTGTTTTAAGTTCTTTTACATTAAAGAATGTGAGACAAATAAATATATTTCAACTAATCAAATATAACATAAATATTAATTGACGATTCTTGGTAAGAAAAAAATTATCAACTTTGTTTTCGTAGTATGTGAATATGAAAAATCTCATCATGTCCCATTCCCGTATACGCCATTTCTTAAATAGGCTGAATGGAGAAAGGAATGTTTTAAGACTGGGTTCTTTTGTGCAGATAAGAATACGTTAGATTTTTTATTCGAAATCTTTTATACTAAAGTAGACTAATAGATGAAAAAATTGTCACGATATCCAAGAAAATTAAATAATATTATTTATTGATTGTTTTTTTACATCTATCTAGGTTTTTAGGTTAGACGTTACTAGAATCTAGGCTTAGGACATCTAAGGTCGTGTTGTTTTTATCAATATTATAATCGGTATTATAAAAAGAAATCGAAGTAAAAAAATTGCTAGGTATAAGAATAAGACTTCTATTGAATCAAATAAGAGTAGACAATGGTGAATCAATTGCGTGTTAACTTTGAAAATAAGGATAGATTATTTAAAATATTTGCTTAAAACATATTATCTAATTAATTATTTTATATTTAAAGTACTGTTAGCCCACAACTTCCTAATATAATCGCACATTGTCTGTTCCTGTGAAATTTTCGGGGGATATTCTCTTACTGGTCTCCCACACTCCTTGAACCACAATTAAAATTTCAAACCCAGCAGGTACATTAGTTCATGTAAATGCGTTTTCTGTCCATCACTTAATATTGTTAGATGAACTAATGTAATATTTACACATAATATAATATTTATAACTATCAGGGTGTCAATATCGACGTAGCTTCCCCTTTGTAAAGATGGTAGACCTTCACAAAGGTGAAAATATGAAAATCAATCATTAACTATATCAACATCAGTGTAAGATAATATCATCAGCATCTTCAACTCAAATTTCCCAAAAGGAAATCAGCTTTCCCGTCTCAGGCGGCTGCCTGGTGTCAGTTTAACCGTCTCGCTTGGTGGGCTGGTACCACTACTGCTACTCGGGTTACTGTGCATGTGCATTTGTGCAGTGTGCATCCAGGTATCTCTAGGCAGACATGCTTCTTTCTTTATAATTTTATTTAAAACTGACATTTGCCTGACACTAGAACATTGGAATTATTCGATTATTTGACCGTTCAATTATTTAGTTTCGCGATAATATATTATTAATAGTCTATAGACTATCTACTGGTTTGAGCTGAGTCTCTTAAAATTAGGTTCCCTCTGCCTACTACTATACGCGTGATACAGCGGAATACAACGTGGTGCTAATAAAAATTTTAACTTATTCTCTCACTTTGCTCTATTTAAGACACCTCTAAGCTAACTCAAGGTTCCCAAAAAGACTTATACGAATTAGTCAACTCTAATCCGTACTTAAACTTTACAAAGGCGAATATCCCATCGTCATATAAAATGTTTCTTATATAACTGTTGGTGTGAACAGTGAAAGTAGTAATTAAATGAAACGATTCAAACACGTTGTGCTTACTGTAATTATGGTTGTTGAAGATTTTTTTATTATTATTATTTGTAAGTATAACCATTTAAAGTTTTGTATTTTTATATAAGGAAATGCTATTTAATTGTAAGCTTTATATTAAATTCGTTAACAAAATATAAAATGCTTAAAAATATGGCATTCAGACGATATTAAAATCAGCTTTTTAGGCAGGCATTGCAGACCTAAGGGAAAAATGTATGCTGGTAAATCAACTATTTTCTTTGAGGCCGTTGTGGGTGTGTGACTGTGTAAACGCAATGGTTATGGGTTCGATTCCCACTCGAAGGAATGAACAGTCATAATTTCTAGAAAAGTCATTGAAAAGTCGAGAACGGAATCTCTTAGGTTCTCTCAGCCTATCCTGCCGAATACCTATAATATGATGGTGCCGTATATATACTCCAATATACCTAAGTTTAAATTCAATATCTATTTATTTTTTATAATATATTTTGTAACATTTTGTTAAGAAATTACAGGAATGTAAATAAAATAGGCCGTCGTTTCCTCTTTTCCTTGAATTGTTATCTGTAACTTCTACGCTATTATTATCAAGCTATAGAGTTTGTTTAATTAAAATCGTTAATCGAACTATTTTTTCGAATTGAACTATTACTTTCGTGTTGGGTAGACCATTTATCGAAGGAGGCTCTAGGCTATATTGTATAAATCTTCTGATGTACCCATACTGTAACCATTAGGTCCCGTGCCCACTCCGGACTAGTCCTTTGCCCACCCCAGAAATAATACAAACAATTAATTTACCCCGGACTATGATTCCTAGTTGTTTCGAGTTAACCATGTGGGCAAAGTCGCAGTAAAACGCTAGCAGTAAATAAAGTTAGCATTGCTTTACTTATAGTAAATTTATAAGTTTAATATATTGATATTGAAAGGAAGTGAAATTAATTAGCGTATAATAACATTATACATTAAGTTACAATATAAATTAGAAAGCGGTTCTCTTACATTATCATTAACAAGTAATGAAATGTTTCATATACATATTTCTACCTTTATTAATATTACAAGTATTTTATGTGGAGTTACTATAAATGTAACGATTGTGGGTTTGATTCCCACTGAGAGGATTTAATTATTTTTATTTTCTGTCTCTGATGAAAAGTTCCGCCACTCAATACACAATATCTGGAAAATTGGGCGGAAAGTGGAGAATGTGGTTTTAACATTAGGGTTCCTCTGTCTACAATGCCATGCGGGATAAAAGTAAAGCTGCTCTAAATAGTACAATTTTAGTACAAGCACTTTTATATTGCCTTATCTTTTCTTAATTTAAATAACTCTTTTATTTAAAGAAACTTGGCTATTCGCTTCCATAAACATTAGCATCACAATTATTTCTCAATAATTACACTTTTGTAAGTTCATACATTTTCCCCCATTTAACTCGAAACAATGTAGTCCGACACGAGCAAACAAACATCCGTAGTTTACACTAACTCACTAGAATGTGGCAAACACGCCGAAATGACGCGGTACGCTTTGAACTACAATAAGTTTATAAGGCGACGAATAGCGACTTTATTGTGTTGATTATAAGAATAGTTTTGCTTTATCTGGTCTGGTGCGGCGTTGAGTTCCGCCAATTACGCGCAATGCCTAAAAAGATAGTGGTGGTAATGGTGGATAGTTGAGAATTGTGTATGTGGACACTAGAGTCAATTTGTCTTTACAAAAATATTTTTTTAAACTTCCGAATGTATGTTATTCTTAGTTTACAAAATGGGATTAACGCTCACTAATGATAATGTGGTAAACACCTCGAAACGACGCGGTACGCTTTTGAACTACAATAAGTTGATAAGACTAAAAAATGTTTGGTTAAATAAAGAATTTGTGGATTTGGATATAAAGACTGTTTGCTCTTGTCCTTTCTGGTGGAAGCGCGGCGTTAAGTGGCAAGCAACGCGCAATGTCTCAGAATTCGGCTGAAAGTAGGGGACGGGAATGTCTTAGTGGGAACAATGTGTCATTTAAATTCGTTGAAAACGCCATGCTTATAGGTCTGCTATGTATTCCGAACATAACGCGATAGTTAGAAGCAACCTGGGGAACCTAGTGTAGTATTCCGGTCACATTTCCTTTCTCCACTTTGCGCTGAATTCTGGAAGCGTTGCATGTCGAGTGAGGGAACTCAACGGCGCGCCTTGTCTAGTATAAATAACTTTTTATATATGACTAAATGGCACTCAAATCTGCAATTAATCGTTATATCAACGACTTGGCTCGATTTGTCGATCTAACTCACGGTCACCCTAAAGAAAGATTACTAAAACACGTACAGTTCACCACATACGAACATACGAAATCTAATGGTAATAATGCCAAAATGAAAATGAAAGCCTTCGTGATTGAGTGGTACATCTTGTGTTATATACGCAACGGTAGTGGATTCGATTACCTCTCGGGAAGGGGATTATAGTATATTTTTCTCCGCTCTAGGAACCAAACAAAGCGCCAAACTCTCGCCATAAAGTGAGAAACGGAGTGTCTCAACACTAGGTTCCCTTGCCTAAAAAAAAGTTTTAAAAAATGTATGCAAACTTCTAAAGCATTGATTGACATGTTTTGCCGACCGTACGCAATTAACCATAATAATAGATGGCTGACACGTCAAATTGACGTATGTTGTTTCGCAAGAGAACCAAATTGTAACACTGGTTCTGATATTTTAGAAATAAATATTTTGTAGAAAAATGTAATTTGCTATTTGAGCTGCAGTAGCGCAGTGGCACGTCTGAATGAAGATACAAAGGTTGGATTCGATTCCCTTTCAGGAGAAAGAATTATTTTCATTTACTTGCATTGGTAATAACATAAAGCGCGGTGTAGAGTTCCGCCTCTACAGTGGAATGTAATTTCTGGCACAGCTCTTATAACACGAAACGCTATGCCTATAGGTTCAAATTCTGTTTAGGTAAATTAATTGAAATGGATTTTAGTTAATGTTTTATCTATATATCTGGATTTTAGTATACTTTTAACATTGTGTTATATTAAAACCTTTGTTTTTGGATTTAAAACCGACATACAAATTGGGATATAATGTTTATTGTTCAACGTATATCACTTTCAAATTATAAAGAAAACAAAAGCAAATTCTAGAACAAAAAAAAACCCCAACATAAAAAAACCAATACAATTAACTTCTTTCATACAAACGAAAGGATTAACTTACAAAATCATGTAACAAAATCTTACAGAATAGTTTTTTACATCACATTAAAAGTACTGCGTAATGGGAATCATGACGCGTGACACTCTGTAACATTATAGGTGTAAGTAAAGTCAGTCAGTCAAAGACCTTTGCCCCATGGTATGGCGTTGGAACATTTTCCCATAGTAATCTACCTGCCCCCTGGACGCTCGGCTGGTCTTGTATGACTGACCGCAATTGGGTCGTCTTTCTTTAATGTTATACCGATTTTAGTGAACTTTGTTGGGTTAAACGCTGTTTTCTATGCGGCCGTGAATATAACGTAATATGTTTTAAGTTTTTTGTTTATCTCTAAATGCGGTTTTATATGTGAAATAGTGTTTTGATTTTTTTTTGTATCTATCTGAATTCAGATGAATTTATGCAGTGCAGGCAGACAGAAACCTAGTTTTAAGACATTATTAAATTTAAAGCGATTAGATTTAAAGCGTATGGAATGACGGAGATCAACGCCGAGCTTTATCTTATTAGACCAATTAAAATAGACATTATGCAATCACCGAATGGAAATCGAACCCACAAACAAACCGTCACGCCAACAGTAAATTTTACATTTCAAATTATACAAAATTTTCGTATAGTTATATAACAAGATAAACACGTGGCTATTCATTCAGTTTTAGAATTTCAGTTTGGTATTATATTACGGATGTTGAATCACTGGCTATGACGCCAATTGTTCGCACTCTAAATACAGAATGCTGTAAACGTTGTATGGACGACGTAATCTCCTATATCTTTTTGTTGGTGTTTTTTTGTTTTTTTTTGGGTGTATTTATGGTATACGTGGTTGTGATTCAGTAGTGATTGTATGCTGTTGGTATGAGTTTGAATCTTAGTTTATGGAAAATATAGCAAATGTTACATAATTTTATTTTTTTTATATTCTTTATTGCACATAAAAACACATAAGAAATACAAAATTGAAAGTTTAGTTAGCAAAGGTGGATTTTAGTCTCCGTTCTTAATTTTTTTGCCCTGTCTCGCGAAATATATAGCAGGGAAATGGGAAAAATGCATTACCCAGTCGAGATCGAATGTGGGTTCGAGGTTCGAGGTTCGGGTAGTGATACTAGTTTGTTTACAATCAGTCTATGTCGTTATGTAACCCCATTTAACACTTTTTGAACTCTTTATCTTAACTCTCTGCCTTGCCACACGCGGGATACAGCGTGACACAGAAAAACATTATTAAGCAAAATATAAAACAATTACGGAAATATTATTAATAATATCTTAGTTCACCTAATAAAGTAATTCTATACACACAAGAGAAAGTATGAAATATATTAGGAATCTACTCTAAGAGCTAATATTACCATTACCACGTAACGTGCGAGTACAATACGTTTGTAACAATAGTTAAAATGAAATTACGTCACTGGGTAAGTAGGTAAATCGTGGTACTGTCATTTTGTACTGTACCTAAATTGTGATCAATCTTAATAACTCTTGTTATATAGTTATGTTGGCTATGTTGCCTTTTTGCAGTATTTTTCTTATATATTAAAAGACTGCTCGTATTACATACATTGATTACAGAGTGATTTGACACTATGTGTTCCTTTAATCTGAAGATATCAGATATGCTATCGTTTCTTAGAAAATGATATACCCAACAAAGTTCTGCGTAGAGCAGTTATGTTTTACCGTAATAAATCTGTAATGGTAAGTTTGTTGCTAGTGTTGCAATCGTAAACACGTTGTATTCACTATTGGGACATAATTAATGATTTGATGATTGCGACATTTCATACTAACATCATTACAGGTCATTTTGTGAATGATAGTTTAATATGCATAATAAATGTTGACTCGTATTATGTAGTTCAGCTATTTTTGCATAGTACGCTTCTATTGGATCGAAACTAGATTTTAACCTAATGATTATTAATTAAATATTAATATGTAGAAGAATATTGGTAGTAGGTTTCTAATTATTTAAGCCTAATGGTTATTTACTGCCACTAAAAATTATTTGCGGATTGTTTTACTTATCAAATTTTCAAATACGAAAATACAATTACCAAACTATCTTGTCTTAATTTTAGCTTTAAATTGATTTGTTTCGTATACAAGTTTTTAAGTTTTTTAGTAACCTAAAATACAAAGAACTTTATAACTATAATTAAAGTTGAACCGCGTTTGTAATTAACTTCGCAATCGGTAAACAATGATCGAAGTGCATCAATCCACCTTTCTAAATGCAACGTTTGCGCGTAACCGAATCCTCCACTTTCGCTAAAATCGGCTGATGCTAGGGTTACTAGGCTTAATTTTTTTTAAAGTGTATATTTGTTTACTCAAAGTCGACATTTTTGAGGGAGTCATGTTTATAGCGTTTTTGAGCTAAGAGGGAGTTTCACAGAGGCACAAGAGTGTAACTGTAAAGCGACAAGTAGGAATACTTGGGGCATCTTGACATTGACATCTTTAATTCATATTTTCATTTCTTCGGTATGGTAACACTGGCAAAGCATGGCGTTAACTTCCGCCACTTAATATGTAATGCCTCTAGAGTGTCTCTCTGCCTACTCTGCTACTCTGCTGTTGTGAATACAGCGTGAAGCGTTAAAAAAATTGACGAGTTTTCCTATTACACTAAAGCAACAATTACCACTATCTTAGCAATTTTCTAAAGAAAACAATAATATTCATATATAAAAATATTTTTATAAATATTTAACTTCAACCCTAACAAAACATAAATTGTTGGAAAGCGGCTAAATGTTAACAATTACGTCTGTCCGTTTGCGCTTTGAATGCACTTTGTATCGATCACGTTTGCGTCGGATACGAGTGCACGCAGAGATTACTGTACAAATACAAGGTAAACAGCAAATGCATGAGAAAAAAACATTCATGGCGCAGAAGCACAAGCGTGTGACTGTAAACGCGACTGGATGCAGGTACGACTCCCGCTCGGGGAAATTTTTAATATCCCCGTGAAGCTTAGCGCAAAATGACAGTTTCGCCGCTAAACAGAATATCGCGATTAGTGCGGAAAGTGGAGATCAGAATGCTTTCCGGGTTTCTCCGTCTATTTCTCTATACGGACGATACGATGTGAGACAGGCCAATGAGTACCTACTGAAATGGAAGTATTTAACAAATAATACATATAAATGCAAATCTACTATACAATTATAAAATCAAAGTAAACTAGAGAAATTTGCTTAAAAGAAATTACACCCTTGTCAAATAACACCCACGGCGTGATTAGCTGGACATGTCAAATTATAACTTACTGATAACGTTTCCTATAGCGCTTTCTATTTCTATCTGTCGTTTGAGGGTGATAATTGCCACTTTCCCCGCCCTAACATGTTATATAGATAAATAGTTTGTATTACTACTGGTGTTTGGGTAGTTATTAATATAGTAGGTAGGTTTTATAATAATAGGTAGCTAGTTGGTTTCCTATACAGATTAGTTTCACGCTTTATTTTGTATGGGTAGGCAGAGGAAAATGTTAAGATACTACATGTTGAGTGGAGTAATTGAACGCCGCGCTTTGACCAGTTAGATACCAGAGCGACGAAATGAAAATAACTAATATAAAAAACGTAAATACCTCCAGTTTTTATCTACAGAATGATGTGCCACAAGGATCGATTTTAGGGCCTTTCTTATTTTTGATTTATATTAAAGACCTCCCATTTTGTATTTAGAATTTAAAAAAATATATATTAAAGATTTAGAATATTTATGTTAACGTGTATTGTGCAGTATCGCAAATACTCCACTAGTTTATAAAGCTTATTATTCAATCCAAGACTACTAAAATGATAAATGTGCGAAGAAATAAATCAGACGCTGTTACACCAAGACAGCCTCAAAAAATGTAATATTCTCTTGATTTTATCTTAAATTATATTGTATTACCTTTAAAGCTAATAGTAATAAAACAAATTATCACAAAAAGAAATGCCTGTTTTAAGTCCATTGGTTTGATTATGAAGTATTTTTTAATCCGCCTTATTGCGTGTAGTTACGACTTACGTTTCATAGACCGTATGATACTTGACCATATTGAATATACCCTCTAATACATATATAGTGGCAGTATTAAGCGCTATGGGAGACTTATCTAATAATCTATGGAATGTAGCTCTCCTTACTAGTGCAGCTATTAGAGTTACAAGGTTTTTAATTATTTATTAATTGAATTGTATATTTTATATGAAAAACTGTTGGATTTCTCGTCGTGTCTTTAAAGTAGAACTGCCTTTTAAGCTTACAGTTATTGCTTGTAGAGCTAACATTTCTATGAAATTAATTAATTAAAATTGTAAACTGTCCTTTTTTATTAAATTCACGTAAGAGGCCATAACGGTCATAGCGGCAGCGGTGCAGAGCGTCTGACTGTTAACTTGACGATTGTGGGTTCGATTCCCACTCGCAGGTACGGATTAATTTCGCTCTGGTAGCAAAACAAAATATGACGCAATATCTTGAAAATTTGGCGGAAAGTGAAGTGTCCTACCACTACATCCCCTTTGCATACTGAAGCTAAAAAATCAAATTTCTTATAACACTTTAATCCAATTCTAAATATCAAATTATATACAAGTATGAAATACACTTAGAAATAAATACACTTAATATTTAGCTCACTTTGCAAAGTC
>JAEBDU010006899.1:0-21431 GCA_016802625.1 Heliconius numata | reverse complement strand
TCCTACTATGCCACTATGTTTTAATTTTAGTACGGGTTACTTGTTTTATTTATGAAATAGAAAGAAGTTTTTTCGTTTAAGCGGCCTATTTTCTTGGTATCCATTCCCTAGAATTCTGACCACACCAGGTTTCCTACATGGGTAAGGAAATAACATTAAGTAAAATATAAACTATTCCTCAAATCAGTATCGAACTCATAGCTAACGTTTACATTTAAATGCAGCTACTGCGCAACACCGTCGTAAGTTTCATACTATAAAACTATATTATGTAACTTGGGTAGAGTTTCTGTTAACTTAGAGTAATTTAATTGATACGGAAGGAAGGAGCTTTCTAATTCTATTTGGAATCATGAAGGACAAAACTTTTAGGCCTTTACTTGTACTATACAAGTTTGGTTCCGGGTTTAGTTATTTCAATGTTAACTAGTTATATTGTAAATATAAATAGTTAGTAAAGCCTTCTTTATTAGTGAGTTGTCTAGATCTTTACTATAAGATTAATTATTAATTATTCAGTATTCTAAAGTAAAATTATTAATTTTAGTTGTAAAAATTTTTTTATTGGACACACACACTGTCTTAAAAATGTCTTAAAAATTGTACGGCAAGAGACACTAAGAAAAAACAAAAATAAAAAATCTTATATAGTTTTAAGTGACTTGACACAACGTAAGCCCAATATTTTCATAAACGGCAAAAAGATAACTTAATAAGGTATAAGAATAAATATTTTTTTAAATAAGTACCTACAACGTTTTTAGTATAGAAATTAAGTTCATATAGCGAGAGCTTACGATCGTCCTCAACTAAGTCAAAAGCTCTCAATGTTTGAACTAACTCTCATAAAAATTGACACACATCGACATATATTCTGTAACACGGTTTATTAGTATGGGACAAAGAGGTTTCAGTGTCGCGTAATATAATTTATTAAGCTGCGTGTTTTTGTGGAGACACTTTTAGTTATCACTTTGTCCTTGTTCAAACTAGAAGTTTGCTGCTACTTAGGGTAAAACCCAGATGGATAGTTGCTGCTTCCAAGCAAATAATATAATAAAAAATCGTGTATTTATTAAGTAATATAGTATATACAATATACATTTAATTAAATATAGATCTTTTGTCTATTGTGTAAATTTATTGTGAACATAATGAAAAATGTTTTGAGTAAATCCTTTTTTATTTCACCTCACGAATAAAGGATAGTTGCTATTGTGGCAGATAATATCCTAAAAATGAATGACGCGGAAGGAGTTTTTTTTTCATATAAAAACATTTTTTTAATTTATTTAACTGATCAATTTTTACTATTTCTTTATTACAATTTATTTTAACTAAATAAACTGTCTTTAGTGGTGGGAAATCTATAACCGTTGATAGTTGGGCCTCGCCTGGGAAGACTAATTCAATTTCAATATTTGATCTAATACATGTGGATTACAGAATGCGCCTGACAATTATACGTGTGTATGAGACTAATACCTGGTACTCATATTGGGGCTTATATCTGTTTATATATGTGTATATATATTATAGAAACCTTAGATAAAGTTTATACTTTTAATAATTATTTTCTATGATACTGAAAAAAATTATAAATTTTGGCGTAGCCTGGCTCTATCTGCACCCCTTGGAAACTATTGTTTGCAATAAAACGTCATCTTTGATGTGGTTATATGGAAATTATTAAAACACCTTCAAGCTGTGTCCTACATATCAGGGTAGACAGAAATAACCTGGAAACCTAGTGCTAAAACACCTCCTGTTAAGACTCTTGCGTTTCCCAATTTCCTCTGAATTTTCGAAGTCTTGTATGTGAAGAGATCATTGCACCTATGGCCTACTTCGGGCAAAATGTGTACACAACATCTATTTGAGCATGAGAGCAAAACCGCAGGTACTAGCTAGTATATAATATAAATATTAAGACTCTACGTAATATGTTTTTCTTAATAACACGTCCCCTATGTAACGCGTTAAAAAACCATTAAAGGAATTTTTGATACACGCTCCCTCCTCCGAGAGCTACGGGGACGCTATCTTAGTATAGAGTAATAACTCTGCGAAAAGCACTTAGTATTATTTTATGTGCCATACAATTTATTATAGAACGTTTTTTGTACGGGTTTCCTCTTTTAAAACGTTTAAGGATAAAATACTGGGGGTAAGAAGTTTGTGATTGTGTGTTTTTTGGTTTTTTTGTAGATATTTAATTCATATTATTACAAAGCTTTACTTTGTAAAATTATTGTATCGTATTCTAAGTGTATCCACATGTTGGCAATGAATCCATAAATAACGTAATTAAATAGTAAATAGGTATTAATATTTCATAAGTAATAAGTATCAATAATTTTACTTACTATTTGTTTAATTTTTTTATGAGTAACTAATTGGATATTTTTTATTGTTTAATTAATAGGTGTTAAAAGCATTTTAATTTATTTTAAATTATTAAAAATAAAAGTTAAAAGTTAAGAATTTCTACATTTCATAACGTAAATGTAAAAGTCACACGTTAATTATTATTAATATAAGGTAAGAAATATAGTTATTAATATATGTTAATAACCCAATATAATAGAAGTCTAAACAGGGCAATTAGAGTTCCTCTACAAATATACAGATACATTAAAGTTAGCGACGTGTCCCGCGCGACTATTACACTGCGTGGAACGTACTACTATAGCATTATAACATGGTTATTACAATAGTGTATATCACATTTTACTGTTGAAATATTAATTAAATTAATATTGTATAAATAATTTAGTAAATATTATATAAAGTCAACAAGACACATTTGTGATCCATTTTGTTGTTCATATAAATTATATTGAAACGGTTTATTACATTTAAATTCGACTTACGCATACCGAGTAGAGTTTTGGAGGGTAAGGGTTCTTTATCAATTTCCGGATCGTATATCAAGACAAACTTAAATTTCCGAACGTATGCACTTATTATGTATGAAATGAATGTATTAAAATTGAACGAACTTATATACAAAAATAATAATACGAATAATTTCGTCAAATCCAAGAAAAAAAACATCTATAGATTATTTTCTATGAATAATATATAAATTTTACTTTTTCGATTTCGATTTTCTTTGTTCTAACGGATTTTGAACCTGAACATATGATATTAATTTCAGATCGATACATCTACCCAATCTCGAGACACACGGACAAACGGACAACGAGGACAGCGGATATACAAAAATATCCATTGTTTCCTTTTGAGCTACGGAACCCAAAAACAACTTGTTACAGTTCCATATACTGAATTTGAACCTGCACACCTCACGTGTAAAACTGTATAAAATAATTGAACAATATCAATATAGTTAGTAATATGAGTAAAAGATATTAAGTAATTTCTAAAAGCACAAAAACATTTTCTAATATAACAAAATAGGCGACACAAAGGATGTTGACGGCTTTTGTTGCGGACCAGTGAAGCGCTTTCTTGTGAGATGAGTGTCTCGACTGGAGAGGAGGAATGTGTCGTGTAGAGTATATACATACATACATACATCTATATATTTATGTATATGGCAGAAATATATCAAGCTTGAGAAGAATTTTTTAATTATTTTAGATATTAGGAAAAACGAGGTCGTTTCGCAGTGACATAAACGCGATTCAACTGTAAATGTTGAGGTTGTGGGTCGATTCCCATTCAAGGGAACGAAATATTAATTATTTTCTTTTCCTCGCTCTGGTAATGAGGCAAAACGCGGCGTTGAGTTCCGCCACTCAACAAGCTTTACACTTTTCCCCGCCTAACAGAGTAGACAAAGGGAACCTAATTTCAAGACTTCTCCAGTTTTAACCTAAAATAGAAATACCTATTATGTGTAGAATGGTAGAAATTAATGCCACGCCTTATCAGATTAGTAAATAAATAATTGTGAGGTTTTAAAAAGCTGCGGTCACTGGTTTACTTCTCCTTTTTATTGAATGCTAATCTCAGGAACTGCTGGTTCAAACTGAAAAAATATTTTTGTATTAGATAGTCCATTTATCAAGCCAATTTATAGCCTACAGAAGTATGTGACATGTGCCGTGCACATAATACAACGCTATAGTTATTACCACCTGACTACGCGGGCGAAGCCATAGTCAAAAGCTAGTTAAAGAATAAAGTTGCTTGTTATATACTACTAGTTTTATATATGAGACATTATACCCACTAGTGCGAAGGTAACCCGACGCCATAATGTGTTTCAATTTATTCAATACGTTTATTATGTTGCTTCCTTTTATGTCGGTACTGTGGAAATAATATTCACATAATATTTGTTCAGAAATACGACTTTTGTAAATGTGGAATAATATTGCTATTTGTTGTTGGGATGATGGATCTGGGAGTGTTTCTTTTGTTTGAATTCGTATAATAGTATGATGAAATTATACTCAAGTAGTAAATTATACTCAAGTAGTACACGACGGTTGTGGGTTCGATTCTCATTCTGGGGATTGAAATATTAATATATAAAAAATGGTTTAGACAGACCGACGGATGGACAACAAAGTAATCATTTAAAGTTTTTTTTTTGTGTACGGAACCCTACAAGACAACTTCATGCCTTTTCGTGCCGAGCACGGTAGTTAGAGGAAATTGTACAAAATATGTATCCCACTTGTCATCCAAAAAGACATAAATTAATTTAGATATTATTTACTGTTGAGTTTCTTGCCAGCTCTTCTCAGCAGTACTGCCTTCCGAACCGAAGGTAGCTTTTTGTTCATATGTTCATTCGACGATTCAAAAGTGCTTATAATAAGTGTATTTGAATAAAAAATATTTTGAATTTGAATTTGAATTTTAACAAAGAAATGAAATAAGTTTTATTGAATAATATACGTAGGATATCCGAGTCAATAGATCGTCTCGTGATTAACTTGACAAGTTGCAAAATTAGTTATCGCGCGCCGCAGACTTGGCTCGGCTAACTCCACCTGCAGTAACGTGTGGTATAATATGTAGAATATAGCGGATATCAATCCACACAAGAAAGAAAGTACAGAAAACTTATGACAACAGAAAAAATGTGTACAATGGATAACTTATCTCTAATAGAGATCTCTACCAGAAACCCTTGAATGTAGGAGATGTTAAAAGAAATGATTCGGGTGCGGTATTTTAATATTATGTTAATAATAAAAATAATAAACCTACATACAAATATACAATTATTTTTATATAATACTTAGATTTAATGTCAGTATAAATATTTTATTTTGTAGTATATTATTTTGAAGTCATCGTGGCGCAGCGGCACAAGGGTGTGACTGTAACGCGACGGTTGTTTGTTCGATCCCCACTCGAGGAAGTGAAATATTTATTTACGTGTATATTTCTATTTCTTCGATCTAGTGTCGAGGCGAATCGCGGCGTTGAGTTGTCACTCAACACGCAATGCCTCCAGAATTACGCAGAAAGTGGGGAACGGAGTGTCTTAACACTAGATTCCCTCTGTCTTCCCTGCTGTGTGCGAGATACAGCGTAAAGCTGTTTTTTTTTAATAAATATTTTATTTCGTTTATTATTTGTTTCGTTTCCTTAGCTTAAATGGTTATACAATATTTATTGTTTTAAATGTTATATTTATTATACAGCGCGGATAACGCGATAAAAGCATGAGGATCTTCCGGAAGACATAAAGATAGAGAATAGAATGTTTAAATACTAGGTTCCCTGTACTTACCATGATAAAAACAGGATACTAGACACTGTGAAGTTAAAATAAAAACACAACAACTATTTTGTGCATCTACGAGTACAAATAGAGAGAAATGCCTGCAGAGTTCGTCTTTTTAAAATATTCACATACGATTATACCTTGGACCGATCGAGTAAAATAAATCGCTTGTCGATACTCTATCACGAGTCATGATATTGAATGCACCGTCCGCTGCAAACACGTACCAGTGACCGACGGGATGCAATGAACTGTGAATAATAATAAAATATGTTGTCTGTACATATATATAATGCCTATATATTAAACTCTTTCGTTACTCACTGATAGGCAACGCATAAAGGAACTGCGCGGCGTAGAATGCTGGAATTCGGCATATTTTTTATTATTTGACTTTGGGGACTATATGGGAATATTTAAATAGGAGTTTTTAAAATTACAACGGGACCGAGAAAAACTAATACTAGTTTTAGATTATAATTATTTTAAAATTTAATAAGCATCAATTATTAATAAATACATCAATATGTGGCGGCTATAAGATAACAAAGTAAATCTCAGGGTATTTCTCTCTGTTCTCCGTAAAAAGATTTAGTATTCCATGTACTTACTGTAACGTATTACGATACGTTACAGTAAATACGGTATGTACGGTACGCCCTAGGTAAGCGGCTCAGAGCAGTGCTTGGAACTTTCGACCCAAGGGCATGTTGAAGGAGTCCCTTTAAATGCGAATTAACTTTAATTTTCTCTGCCCAAGCTTCTCTCTTTCTTTCTGTACCTAACAAAATAAAAAAATATAATACAAACCAAAAACAATACAAAACAAAAACCAAGAAGCAGCATAATTTTAAAGCTAATGAATCCCACAATTCTATTTCCATCGCCAAAAAGAAACCTTATATAACAGTAGTATATTACGCAAAGGCCTTTTAAACTTATGTTAAGAAGATTAATTATACGTTTGGTTTAGTAATTTCCTCGTCGTAATTATTTCGTCCTACGCACCGCCGTCGTGCTTCTTGAGATTGAATGTAAACAGGCTCGTCTCGTTATGATTTTCAATTTAACTTAATACCTTGTTTATATTGCGTTACGTTACTGTTACATGGTGTTATAGTATTTAGATATTTCTCTTAGAGGTTTTCAAATATATATCAAACTAGTAGACCCGAACGCTGCTACGCCCGCTTGAACTATACGAATATTTATTAAATATATTTATGAAATTATTTTCAGTTTCCAATAGAGTGATGCGTTGAGCAAGCTCATTTTGGGTGACGTTTTCTAACAACAAACTTTGCAAATCGTTGCTTAGCAACCGTCGCAATGCGACGGTTGTTATTAATATGGCCGAATAAATTGCGTGTCAAATTAATAAGTATTTTAATATATTTGTATATATCGAAAATGTTACAAATATGAGAAAAAAGTACCCTATGTTCATCCCGAAACCCTCAAGTATCTCTATATGAGTATTTTATCACAATTAAATTTACGGCTTGGCCCTGATTGCGTAAAAGACAGACAGACAGACAGACAAACAGACAGACAGAGTTACTTTCGAATTTATAATATAGGTATGGATGTTCTATTTAATCACGTACTAATTCACGTAATTTACTTTGTTATACGTAAATACTGTTTTTATTATAAAATAAAAGGTTTTCCACTATTAATATGAATTCACAACAACGACGCACAATAGGAAAGTCTTTAAAAAGTACAAAAACAGCATAATTTATTTATAAATTTAATACCCTCCAAACTATCGCATTTAGGTATAATAAAGAAAGGAAAAAAACATTTCTCCCAAAGAACTACTAAAACGACGATGAATTATGTGATTTAATTAAAGCAAAGTGATGAATGGAGATTGAACGATGCTAACTGCTGCCGTGAACTTCGCGTCGCCGTTATTCTAAAGAAACGGCCGGAGAAAAATTTTCATTTGGTAATTAATGGCCGTTTGTAATAGCGATGATTGTGGGTTTGATTTCTATTCGGAAATTATTATTTTTTTAGCTTCACGCTTTTTCCTGCATAGCAAGGGATAGGGAACCTAGCGATAAGAAATTCCGTCTCCACTAACGCGATATGTTTATGAGTCTCAAAATCCAACAATCTTAAAGGAATTCTCAAAAAATGGAAAATCGAAGATAAATTAAGTTATTAATAAATGAATAGTACATTTGAAACACAACACCGGGCTTTGATTAATTAATTGAGTTATTATAATTGTTTAACATATGACAGACTAGTATAACAAATTGACCAAAGTGCGAGCCGGAAACACGCAAGACGGGTCCCTCATCATTACAATAACGAATAAAAGGATCACATTTGTTGTATGGAAGCCTCCTAAATTTTATTGTGTTTTTTAGTATTTACTGTGAAATAGATCGTCTATAAAAATTTTAACTGTATAACTACTACGGTTCATGAGATAGAGCCTGGTGATAGGCGGACGGACGGACAGCCGGGCCGGGCCGCTAATAGAGTCCCTGTAATACGTTTTTTTGTTATTATATTTTTTAGATACAGAACCTTAATAAAAAAATAATGCTTATGGAAGTACTGTCCGCTTAAGCCCGGCATTAATAAAAAAGTAAAATTGTCTAATACTCCAGAAATTGCTCCAAATCCACTGAAACTCAAAAAATTGCTTACATTATAAACGTAATATTCGTATGTTGCTGTAAGCATTGTCGTAATTCATACCGTAATAACCGTGTCTGATATATGATGCGCCGTTGTTTCAGTTTGTGTCAGCAATAATGAAGGCTCTATAATTTAGACGTCATACTACAGTCTGGCTGTCAAAATATTGACTGTGACGGAATGAAATGTAATAAATGTAATAACGCTGTGAAATTGCTTACATATGTAATATACATATAATATAATGTAGAAAATACAGCAAATTTTGCAAATAAATAAAAAATAGTTCTGTCTTTTTAAATTTCATTGATTGTTGTTCCATTTCCCGTTCCTCATTTTCGCCTACTTAACAACACATTGCATATTGGGTGGCGGAACACAACTCTTAGCTATGTCTACGAGAGGGGAGCAAATTAAAATAAATAGGAGTAGGAATCAAACCCACGACCATCACATTCAAAAGTAATCGCAATGGACCACGACGGCCTCAAATAAGATATCATAATAATACATATTTATCTAAATCCTCTCCTCCCCATCAGAATCCATTTTGTAGAATTATTTCGCAAACAAACATAACATTTGTATGAAAGGACATAATTTACGGTGTTTTCGTTTCGCTCTAATAAATAAAATATTTGACAGTACGTAGAGAGTTGTTTATGCGATTTGATGGTTCGATAGCTCTGGACAGTGTCCGTGCCTAGAGATTATTTATTGCGGATCTTGTAACGACGGGCAGTGGTGTAAAGAATGTATAAATGTTAGAAATCGATATTTTTTTTATTTTATGGGGGTTGGAAGCTTGGAAATTACTTAGAATTTGTTTATACTTAAATTATACTTACCATATCTATACAGCGTTGAGCCTTCCCAAGCGTTCCGCCAATCATCACTCGAAAATTAGGCGGAAAGTTAAAGACAGAGTGTCTCAACACTAAATTCCTTCAACCTACTCTGCCATAGGAGAAAACTAATAATACCTAATAAACTTTATATCTCAATACAATGTATACAAAAGATAAAGGTACATTTAGATACATACAAAGCTATTTACAATTATGTGTGACTGACGCTAGTACTAAGCTCTGGACTTGTCGCTAGTCGCTAGGTTCTCACTCGAAGGATAAAATATTGGTATGCACTCATACTTGACAAATTGAAAATTGTGAAGCTGTAAAAATGTACTAGCTTTCTAGATTTAAGAGAAACCAATAAACAACATCATCAAGTTAATGGAAAATGTGAAAAATATAGATGAACATTTACCTCTAATCGTAAAAGACTTTTAATTAAAATATTTTGACCTAAAAAACCTACGCAACTTAGCATAATTGCGTTCTAATTAGCTTTATATGAGCCCAATGTTTTCTGTGAATATTATTCCAACAATAAGTCGAGTATGTAGTACAAATCTAAAAAGCTCGGTCATCCTCTTTCATGGTATTCATGTGGAAAGGCTGTAAAATATTTTATCATATTTTATTTAACACACGCGTCGGCATTATTTCCTTTACATGCATTCATTCTAACGAGTGTCTGCTAGTGTCTTTTGTATACGCTCTATGAAAAATAATCAAATCCACGCTTCCTTCTTATACATCGCCGTACACTGCCATACTCACACTGTCGGAATGAAATTAAAAAGTTTCACTAAATATACTAAATAAAGTAAAATGGTATATTACAAAAATATTTTTATATATAGGCAGACGAAACCTAGTGTCAAGGCATTCTTCTCCACATGCATCGCCCATTTTTCGATTTTTTGCGTATTGAATGGCGGAATTCAACGCTGCGTTTTAGTACTATCAACTTACTTCTTTTATGGTAAGAAACATATTTTTTTATTATATTCAACATGTCTAAATGTTTTCTCATCAATCTTTTTGACTTAAAACTACTTTATAAATAATTTCAAGTCATCATTTTATGTATGCCATTACATCTTTTAATTTAAATGTACATTTTTAATTGATTTTAAATATTCATTTCATTACCGTCAGTCGCAACAGTGAAACCACCTCTTAACAAGCGCTCAGCCGCGAAGCCGGTCAAAGGCCGTAACGCACTCCACTCCCCCTATTCCTTCCCATTCAGGGCTCACTTACAACTGTATGGCACTCGCTGCCTCTTTTATTTCATATCAAATATTTCTTGCTTTAAACTTTTTTTAAGAAACCTTATCTTTTTAAAAAAAAAATATCTTTAAGAAAACTCACAGCCTGGTTTTTATTTATTTACGCTTTAAATATTTACAAAGCGTAAGTGTATTCGACATATTGAATGAATGGAACGAGTGGAGCTACTTTTGTATGGAATGTATATTTTATTAAATAGAAATAAAGTTTATCTAACTTTATATTACGAATTTAAAAATATATTTTATACTTTTTTAAATATTAAATTGATATCTAAAATAAAATGTCGTAATAAGTGATGTTTAAATTTTATCTATTTATTAAAAATTCTTCAATTACAGGGTGACTGAGAGACAATGCACAGACGAACGTACAGGACTTGAAGTTTAGCCTCTAGAGAGTTAGGAAGTACAGGGGAGCATAAAAGAGAATTTCTCAAAATTCCTGTGACAAGAAGCGGAAAAACACAGAAATTTACTGTTAAAACAAACTAAGTTCTGAGCAATTCCATTATAAAATAAATATAAACTCAATTTTGAGCAAATAATAAGTAATGTAATAAAAATACATTATTCGAAACGAGATCCATTTCGGGCTGAAATTACAACAGAAACAGGTTAAATTTTTACTAAACAAGTATCACGTCTTTCCCGTTACATAATTTCAAAAACTACAAGCGAGTTTAGATCTTTTTTCTGTTACTATAAAGCACATTTTCGTATGGAGGCTATATCTATTTCACGTATGAGTAGATCGTCCGGTGGAAGCGGACCGTGAAAGCGGATAGTGTAATATCAAAAGTCGCGGTAACAGTGACGGCGATTTTCAATATTGTTATTGTTTCTCAACTCTCCGCTGTCAATTTTCGAGACTTAATGTCTCGAAGACGTATTAAATGGCGGAACACAGTACCCGCTATTTGTCTACCAAAGAGAAAATAAAATAATGAAATGAAATAAAATATTTAAATTATTGCAGAAATAACAAAGAAACGTGCGGTATTTTGGCTACTTGTAGATAATTTACTACTCTCAATATATTTTGTATCTGATCTATAATTGCTTCTACGGAACCCTTCATGTGCGAGTCCGATTGGCACTTAGCCACTTTTATATGACTTTCAGTGTCCCTTATTTTTTAACGTGATAACGTCCTGTACATAAATCGATAAACACTGGCTGCGCGCACGAAAAGGCATGACTAAATGTCACGTTCTACATGAGCAGCACGTGCAAGCGAGATGAACAAGTGAAAGAGAGGCACGAACGGCCTAACCGTCTTCTAGTGACGCTTGTAATTAATCTGGATTTCAAGAGTGGGAATCGTACCCATAACCACCGTGCTTACAGTCAAGCACAGTACCATAGCCATGTATACACATGCTCGCTTATGTATATGAACATAGAACATATTATATTACATGAAAAGATTTACAGTACGTTGAAGAACGTTGCCAATATCATATTGGTATGTAATTTCAGCGTCTCGCTTTGAACGGCACAAATCATTTTTATTGTATAATATCTTATTATTAAATTCAAAAGGGAATATTGAAATATTTTATTGAAATAACTTTTAATGGTTTATTATAAGTAAGTAAGAATACTTAGTTAAAAAGTTTATTTGTTAACTAAGACTTGTGTTCAATAAATCTTTGGTAGAGTAGTTTGTTAACTCTTTTTATTGACATAACTGAATATTCTATTTTTTTTTATTAAAACGCAAAGAAATACGTCTCGTCATAGAAAGCTGAACTTTGATATATACTTCTTACCTAAAATTCCTAATAAAAAAATTTAATTAAAAACATTATTTTCAAAATAAAAAAATAATAAACATGTAATTTCAAACACAAGTTTTCTCCCATCTAATATAGTCCTGATTTAATATGCACTTCATTGTTTTGCAACTACAATGCTACGTCGAGAACTGAGAGGTTACACAGGCACTTCCTCTATAGATATCGAACGTGATTCCTACAATAAAGTACCAACTGTATGGTATATGCAATACTGTGGAAGCTTTCTAAGCTGATTACTTAAAAATTTTAAGTTAAAATATATGAATAGAGATTAGATTAATCTAATAATGTAAAGTTATTACTTTAAAGTAAAGTTAAATTTAGAAGGTATTGTTAAATTTTAAAGGTGTTTAAGTTATTCTTTTTACTTGTTAATAAGAAGCTTGCTATACTCTACACGTTTATAATTGTGGGTTCAAACTCCATTTGGAACGTACGTAAGTAACGTATTAGTGGTTTTCCTTTAAAGTAAATTTTAATTATATCATTTTTTTTACAACTTCTTATTAAATTTAATATTAAGACTAGGGATTCTATATACAAATAATTATCTTATAAAAAATAAACCTAGTAGAACCGATCGTTATTTATAATATTCCCAGTTTGTTACTTAATGGCGTCTCAAGTAATTGCGCTCGCCGACTATTCAATTGACTTTGAGTGTTTTATAGAAAAACTTCGAGGTTAGTTGCATTTATTGGAGAAGTCTGCATCGAACATTGAAAACAGGCTGGTAATGAAGATAACTATCGTATAAAAAGTTAATTGGAAATATGTTAGAATTACAAATATATATAAATATGAGTAGAAAGTTATTTAATTATAATATTACACAATTATATTTTATTTAGAGTAAATAAGTAATAGTTCTCTCTGTCTATCCCCCTATACAAGATTATAGCAGATCGTTGAACTATAAATTAAGTTAGATTTTCGCCTATCAAAAGTTATTCCTGAATTATTTTCTAAAAATATATATTAAAGTAATATAAGTGTTATAGTAAAGTAATACTGGCTGGTTTCACTCGAAGCGTTCAACCTTTGAGGTTAAAGCAGTAAATTCTCAGTTCCAAACATTCCTCTCCAGTCCCGATATAGACTACTTGCAGTTAGATAGAGTCGCCTGACGCAGTTTCAATTTCATTGAAATCTATATTTAACCGAACGACAATCCATACCTATATTATAAATTCGAAAGTAACGCAATCTTTTACGCAATCAGGCCCAAACCGCTAATTTAATTGTGATAAAATACTCATATAGAGATACTTGAGGGTCTCGGGATGAACATAGGATACTTTTTTTTCTCATATTTGTATTATTTTCGATATGTACCAATGTATTAAAATAATTAATTTGACATGCAATTTATTCCGCCATCTTAATAACAATCGTCGCTACGCGTTGCTAAGCAACGGCTTGCAAAGTTTCAGTGGCGTAGCTAGGGGGGTGCGATCGGTGCGGTCGCACCGGGCATCAAAAGGAAAAGGGGCATCAAAGTCGACGATTAGTTCGTTTTTCTTTGTTTTTTTTAGACCTTAGACCATTTTAAAGGGCATCAAGTCCTCTAAGCCGCACCGGGCATCAAAAGGAAAGGGGCATCAAAGTCGACGGTCACTTTGTTTTTTTTTTAGAACTCATCAACAGGAAAGGGGCATCAAGTCCCCTAAATCGCACCGGGCAGCAAATACCCTAGCTACGCCACTGCAAAGTTTATTGTTTTAAGAAAACGTCACCCAAAGTGAGTTTGCTTACTGCATACATGGCGCGCGCCGATATAGATTTGTATACATTAACAAAAATTAGATGATTTCTATAATTTGATATTCATCCTTATGAAAATAAATATAATAGTCACTTTTAGCACTTCACCTTGATGGAAATTACAGTTTACTGTATAACATTCTAATAAATAATTAAGATGTCACCGATTCCAAATGACCTAGCCTTCGGGCGACATAGTATGACCGACGCGAACGGGCAATTTTGTAAATTTTTATATATTTTCGAATTACTATTATTTTTATGCAATTATTTGCTGCTTATAATTAATTTATCTCTGTTCGGTTATCAATACCGATGTTATACATTTAAAATATCGTAATTTTAATCATTTGAGATTTTATTTGATATTGTTCGCAAAAATTAATAATTATTTAATATAGAAAAATGTATAGTACGCGCGCACGGCAAACTTTAGGTACTTTTTCTAATATTAAGAATTTCCTTTAATTACTTTTACTTCTTTTGTTTGTTCATTTCGGTTACTCAGATATTTTTTCTAATAATAAATCTCCACTTATTACTATTTTTAACTTATTTTAATAATTTAGGTTTATATTTTCGCGGGCGTAGCCGCGTCCGGGCCCACTAGTTTCATATATAACCACATTTGTATGAGAATAGGTTTATCTTATTACAATCCATATATTTTGTATTGAAATACATTAATAATAATTATAAGTAATATAGTAATAGAAGTACACTATCAAGGTAAGGCATGGTTGTAAAAGCTATGGCAATGGGTTTGATTTCTCCTCAAAAGTATGAATCATTTTTATTTCCTCTCTGCAGTAACAAGACACGACGCAGCGTTGCACTCAATAAGCAATACCCAGAAAATTTGAGGGAAAGCGATTTAAGGCGAAGCGAAAAGTTATTTTAGCTGTGCCTTTTATGTTCTCATTATTTTGTTTTTTTTTTATTAAAATAATAGTTTTAAACGATTTAATACATTACAGTATACAACTTTTCACCACAAATCTTAACAAGATATCAGTGAACTGAAGCTATTTCCAATTGCACAGAAGGAATTCAATAGTTCCGGATCGTGAACACTTCTAAGGAATTTCCGGGGGCCTGCGACCCGGCGCTCGGCGTCGCGTTTCCAAAGCACTGATGCGATTATCGCCTTGCTTGTAACCTAGTACTTGCTCACGACGGCATTATGAGTACTTAGTACTTACCTTTGTCAGGTCAAACGTAGGGTTACTGCTTCTATGTATGTTTATATTTATATACATAAAACTCTTCTGTTACTGAGTGACTGATAGACAACGAAATACAAATGAAATGAAATCGGACTTTGAAAGTTGAAATTTAGCTTTCAGGTCAGTATTTACTATGGCAACAGAAAAGACGGGACATTTCGATTTAAAATCCACGTGAATAAAGTTGCGGACGACGTATATGGATATATAGGGTTTAAAAATGTACTAATTAAATATCTAAAAAAATAAATTTCTTTTTTTATTTCTCCGAGTGGTAAATGAACCCACAACCAACGTATATACAATCAAATAATGTCTCAAAAATTTATGATGAAATTATAAAAAGCGTGTTCTTACTTAAAGTGAAATTTCATTTTAAATTGTAAGTATCGTTAGTCAGGAAACCGTGGCGTCGTCGTCGTCTCGCGCAGCATCCGCTTTGCGAACTGAGGCGACTTGTATTTCGTACATTTTGAATGTTGCAATTATTATTTTCAAAAATGTTTTTATATAATATAAATTTCTTGTATTTATATTTCTCCTTATATGTTTCCAATACTCTTTCTTATTATTTTTTATTTCCTCGCTTTGATAATAAGACAAAACACGGCGTGAAGTTCCACCACGGAACGCGCAATGTCTCGGAAGTTGGTCAGAAGACGGGAAACAGAATGTTTCTAAACTGAAAGTAAAAAAATGTTTTTTTTTAAATATTAACTGAAGTGCTTTATTTCTCAGAAATTTTCTTCATATATTTTACATACAAAATATTAAATAAATATATGATATTAGATCCGCTGAAAGAAAAAACAGGGGGTATTTGTGAAGAGCTAATGTCATGGCATACAAAGAGGTCAAGAGGCTCTTCAAGGAGGAAAATTGTGAGATCGAGGACTTCCTGCTCGCAATTGTAGACTCGTCCCCTCCTTATTAGCGAGCGAGGATTAATCAGGGCTTACAGCTTGCTCCTTTAAAAGTGGATCTTGAATCAGATCTGTTTCGCTTCGATTATTCCACATTTCATACTATTAGTAGGTACTATTACGTTATAACGTTGCTTTAATAGAAACAAAAAAAATATGGTTGATTTTGTAAACAGATAATTTTTTTTTTTTATATTTAACCCTATCTTTTGTACTTCAATTTGTCTTGTAAATTGGGGGGAAAGCGTGAAAAAATTCCGGAACGGCGGAACTTAACGCCGCAAATCTTCGCCCTATAAGCTATTATACATTAATAACAATTCTATGAATAAATTATGTTTCTAAACTAATAATTAACGATACAATCAATACTACATTAAGATAACGAAGACAAAGCCCGTCCATTTGCGTAAACGTAATCCTCGCTTAATCATATCTAAGACAATATCTATGCAAATGTATAATACATGTAGATATATATTGTGTGCAAGGCCTCGTTCCATGCCTTTGAAACAGTTTATATTGTTAAGGTGCTTAGGTCAGCTTCACGCTGTATCCCGCACACAGCAGGGTAGGCAGAGGAACCTCGTGTTTAAGACACTCCGTATCCGATGCATCTGCAGATCTTTTGAATGCGTTGAATTAGAAGCTTGATATTTTGTGCTCCAAAGGAATGACATTTTATATTAATTACAAGTACGAGATCTTTAAATAAATAATATTTACAGACTGACAAATGGACAACAAAGTGATCTTTTAAGGGTTTCGTTTTTCCTATTGACGTATGGAACTCTAAAAAGAAAATAATATTTCTTATTAAATAATTTTTCAAATATTCTGGTTTAGAGTCGTGTAATGAATTTGCATGAATGAATTTGCATATAACATAAAATATGTAAGTTATTTTTACTCCAATCCCAGGATAAAATTAATAAAAATAACCACCACGAAGTGTATTATCCTGAAAATACCCAATCAGACCCCGGTAAATATAAGCAGCGGATAATTGCTCCAAACTGAAAGGCTCGGTTACACAAAGAATAGACAATAAGAGCGGAATGACCCACCAGCTGACGGCGGTGCTCGAATCTATTGAATTAATCAAAGCCATTTGTTTCGCTGCATCCTGCCTAAATGTCAACATCGCTCTACGTCGTTGTATGTGAATGTGTTTGTATTTATCTAACAATATTCTTTTCGTCTACATGTATAAAACTTCTATGTTACTGAGTGCCTGGCAGATAATGTACAGATGAAACTACTGGACTTATAATTTGTTATTTAGCATGTAGATAGGTAAGGAAGAGTAGGGAAGCACTGAAAGAGGATTTGTTCTTAAAAGATTCTTACTCCCTTCGCAATAAAATATCACAAAACTTTGTGCTTTAGTATATATAGCTCGTAGGTACAATTTATGTATATTCTCAAACACGATATTATTGATTTTACACTTCTATACAAAAAAATCAATGCTAATACATATGTATATTCATATAACATATTTAGAATTGTGTAAAAATGTATTATTTTCTTAGAAATTTATAAACACAAAGAATAATTTCTTTAAAGTTATAATATTATTGTATCAATTACTCACTGAGCTTCGAAACACAGTCTTGCCCAGAGTTTACAATCTAGGCACTCTATAAAAATGTCCGACCGAAGCAGAAAGCAAGAATGTCAGGTGAAACAAAACTAAAGAATGATATTTCACAGAAAAGAACTAAAATTGCACTGTTAAGTTACTTGTGGAAGTTGTAGTACTGATGTTTTACTATTAAAAGAACAAAATTAATTTTAAGCTTAATATATTTAGTTTTTTAAGACTAATAGATATTAGTGCCTACTTGTCTTAATATATGAAAATGTGTGGTGACATGTGTGAAAGTGGAGGAAAATTACGTTAAAATCATACGGACCCCTAAAGGGCATGTATTATTACCTATGAATACTATCTAATGACTGTGGACGAGGTGAAAGAGGTATACATGGACCGTAGCGTTTGGAGGATTGTTCTTTTTGGCTACCCCGCCATATAAATCGGAATATAATAATATGGAAAACAAAGTACAAAAGTTCACAGATATACTGTGCAAGCTATAGGACTTGGCAATCAAGGAAACCAAAGAAATAACAAAAGTACCTACACTAAATAGCAGAACTAAATAAACAAAGTTATCCCAACCTATTTTCAGAGAACAGTGGAACTTGGCAAAGGCAAAGAGGTAAAAGGACCTGTAATAGATGTTTTATGGTCGAGTTTGATGGCGGCGTAATTTCACGGCTGGCCACAGATCAGGAGTCGACGCTAATTAAACATAGCTAATTGAAAACACAAAGTTGTATGGACTATGTATTGGGAATAGAATATGTAAAACATTTATATTTCTAATGGATTAATCGTTGGTATTTATTCTGTCCATTTCGAGTTATTTTTTTAAGGTTTATGATGTATCCCGTTTATAGCAGGGTAGATAGAGGGGATAGAGGGAAGCCAGTGTAAGGACATTACGTTTGCCACGTTCCGTCTAATTTTTCCAAAGAATGTGGTGATAGTGGTGGATCTCAACGCCGCTCTTTGTATCGGTACCAAAGCGAGGAAATTAAAATAATTTAATACAACGATTTTTTACAATAATTAAGAATTTAAAACTCACCAAAGAGTATTGGTATATTTATATTAAATATTCTTCTGCCCTTTAAAGTCCTAACTAATATGAATAAAATTAGTTTACAATTTCCTTTCTTCATATAAATTAATGAAATGACATAAGATATTTCACCTACAATGCAACATATATACGCACACATATATATTGAAGAAAAACATTTAAAAAACTATGAACACTCATTCTAATGAGAAAAGACTAAAACGTTCAAACTTAAACGTTGTTCTACTATAGTAAGAAGGCAATTGACCATCAAGTTCTACTCGACCCCGATCTCCCTTACCAGGGGGTAACAGAGGGTAACACAGGGGTAGCGGGTGTACTGTACAGGCGATGCTAATCTCATCAGGCTTTGCCGCGCGACTGCTCGCAGCCGTAACATGAGACGCCGCCGCTACGTCTAGGAATTTGCAGCTAATACGATTTAAGAAATTATAGCTTAAGTAACTTGGTTATCTGTTGCTTAACTTGTTTGTAAATAACTGTTTGAAAATATTTTTAGACTATATAAATTATGTGAAATATTGTTTAAGAGCTTGTTTTTTTTGTGTCATATACACGTGTCATACACAAGTCTATTAGGCCAAGTCGGGTAAAAGCTATTATAGCAATAAATGAGGTAATTATTTTTTTATTGTTATACGAATTATCATAGCATTTTCTAAATTATGACAATATTATTCTATATATATATACACTCGAAAATATTTTCAAAGTATAAAACTAAATATTAGCATATGTATAGAGGACAAACATTGAGACATTAAACACCTGGAATACTATCTCTACATTGGTAGAAACTAGAGAACGAGCTGACTGATCATTCTTCTTTACCTTTTCTATAGTGTACAGTAGAAAATTGAAAACGAAAAGTCAGACATTTTCTTGTTACAATACACGTTATAAGGTAAAGTGAACTTTTAGAAGAGTATGTAGCACCCATTTTAATATTTGTAGAGTAAGCGTAGTCCCATTGTAACTCGTTGTGTTAGTTTTTATTCAATTATACAGTTTAGTTCTTTTATTCCAGCTGCTTTTACAGCTCTAATTTTAATATTATTCTTATATATGTAATTTCGTATGTAATACATATTATAATAAAATTAAATTTTTTAGAAAAAATTTACTAAGAGGATTTCATTTTTTACTCATTTTAACAATGCTTAAATTATTTTAAAATTTTTACAATACAAATAAAGGAAAACATCCGAAAAATGAAAGTTTTAGGGAATTTCATAGAAATAAATCATCTTTTATTCTAATCACAACTTAGAGCTTGGAACTGAATCAGAAGTTAACAAAGCCCATCTCATTTCACCTGCCGACGTCCAGCCATTTGCTGCGAACAGATGATATTGAAGAAATAAAATAATTTTTGATGTCTCAAGCAATTTCCCGAAGCCATTTTGTGAAGAAAGTCGCGTCCACAAACGACGTCGTTGCCTCAGAACGTTCCCGCGCGAGAAAACGACCGAACTTGTCACAGTTATTTATAATTTTCTTTGCTTTATGGTTTGCAGATTTTATGTATATGATGGTATAGAAAAGAAAAAAATATTTTTAAAGGCTAAACACACCACTAAATGCGGCGTTGAGTTCCGCAAGTTTTAGTCGGGAAGTTTAGGGTAGATTCTCTTAAATCTCACGCAAAGTTCTCGCTATTCCTCATGCTATGTGCGGGATAAAGCGTGTTTCTGAAAAAATCACACATAATTATATAAGAATTTTATTAGAAAATAATTTTAATTTAATTTTAGTACTAAGAAAACGAGCTCTGTTATCGTTTTATGAAATGTTCTAGTTAATTTTCCCACAGAGTGTGCTCTATATTAAAAGATGAGAGGACTGATATGGCAATTGCTTAATAATATAGCTACTCGTAAGGATGTTCATATTCATGCAGCATGTGTATTTTAAAAAAAAAAATTAATTCTGAAGGTATTGCGTGTTAAGTGGCGGAACTCAACGCCACTCTTTACCTAGTTGCCAGAGCGAGGAAATGAAAATATAAAATATTTAATTTCCTCAAATGGGATTGGAATCCACAACCCTTAAAGTTTACAGTCACACGCTTGTGCCCCTGAACCACCACTGGACTCATTTTATCATTATTTACCACATTTAACCGATTATTTTAGTCTATATAATATATAACACTCTTTTATTACTATGTAACTAGACACTACTAGAAACTACAAGAGTTAAGCAGTGTAAGGGAGCATTAAGAGAGTATTTCCCAAAATTCCTATGGGAAAATGAAAATGGAGAATTCAATTTTATGCTTTAAAATTCAATATTAATTAACATCACTATATACAAGTAAACATATAACATTCTACCAAACACACACAATAACTATTGTTTCTGATTTAATACACAAAGTGTACTCAGCACAGTTCGGTGGCGGATAATAACGGTACGCTCGCGGCGCTCCAGCCATCCAATATTTGCTTTATTGATCTCCAAGACATCGCTCTGAGAGCTCTGAGAGCCGGCTCCTTTAAAGCAAAGAGATATATAACCTTGTGAGAAC
>JAEBDU010006898.1:0-13759 GCA_016802625.1 Heliconius numata | reverse complement strand
AAGATTTTATAATTTTGAAGTCGGTGTCAAGCTAATGCTACAACACCCTTACTACAATATCTAATTACTAAGCCTGTTTGTTTTACTTGCCACCGACTTCAAAATTATAAAATCTTTGTATAATTATTTTTCACTTTTTAGTTCGTTGTGTTAGAAGTCGGTTTTTGTTTTTGTTAAAAATTAATTTATTCAATATTAGCATTAATATTTTATTATAATGTTAAATTTTTAAGACGAGAAGAGAGAGAAGTATGTCTAACAAGGTCGGCCATCTACATTATAAATACAGGGTGGAAGTGTCAGCGCCACTTTAAATGAAACTACAGTTTCAACTACTCTATAAAAGCCTAATATAATTCGGAAAAAAAATAATTCTCAAAAATTAAAAAGTTATTTTTTCAAACAAAATAAATAATAAAATTATGGTTTTAAAATAAAACGCCATTTGTAAAGTATAACATAGGCACGCACACACTTACCTGCAAAGCGACAACGTCGCATACGTATGTGTGCGTCACACGAAATACAGGTATGGATAAAAATCGTGAAATGAAAAAAAAACCCTACGTCTAAACCGTTGAGGTACCTTGATTATTTTTTTTAATTCTGGGTTTGAAATCTTTTACCCTATATGCAGTTTCAGTAAAAGAAGCGCTGCCTCTTCCACCCTGTATAAACATTCCCCCACTGACATATTTTAACTGCAACCTGAAAATTATTTATAGAAACTTTTATTTCCAACTTTGTTTTTGTTAAGTCACTCTTTTTCCTTGTTAAGACACTTCGTTCACCATTTTCAGTCTAATTTCGAGACACTGTGTTAGTGACGGAACTAAACTCCGCGTTTTGTATAGACAGAGAGGAAAAATAGACATGATTCACTCGTGGATTGAAACCATTGCGGTTCTGTAACCGAGAAAACCTAATGCACCACAATTTACTGCTAAACTATGCACTGCTGAGCTAGCTTACAAAAAGAAAATCAAAATTTCCTTTGCTAATCCACTTTTGATAAGAAAATTGCAGAAATGCGAATTGTATAATACAACATTTATTGATATATAAGTGTTGAGTGGCGGAGCCCAACGCAGCGCTTTGCCTCGACTACTCAGAGCAACTAAATGAAACCAATATATTAAATTTTTAATTTCCTTGAGCGAGAATCGAACCCACAACCTATCACTTTAACAGTCACTAACTTTTATATACACATATCTTAAACCTTTCACATACTGCACTAGAGTGTCAATTTTCAATTCAGGACTATATAATATTGTGAGCAAACTAATTTTCATTTTCTGCTTTACGTAACAAAGCACTTACTCGGGGGACTCGTTAGCTGTTTCGGAAGTATAACCCTGATTTGTGCATTACTTATTAGGTTAGGAACTAAAATGGACGTTACGGTAATCTAGTTTAACTTAAAAATCTTAGTTTAAGTTACATTAACTTTTATATTTATAGGTATGTGTTAACAAAGAATTTGAATTTTTATTTTAGTTTTTTTTCAACTTCACGCTGTATCCCGCTCAGGCAGGGTAGGCAGAGGGAGTTTAGTGTTAAGACACTCCCCTCCCCACTTTACCTCTCCACCAGAGAGAAGAAAAGAAAATATTAAATATAACATTTTCGTCGCTAAGATTTTTCGTCTTCCTCTTAACACCTTATTTTGAGACATTGCCTTTTGAGTAGCGAACCAACGCCGTGTTAAGGAAATAACAAAAAATATTCTTTCATCGAGAATCGAACCCACAACCATCTTCCATCCTTTAATTTACATGTAATAAATATACTTTGTTCTCAAATTCAACGAAGCAATTCTTTTAACAAGTTCTATAGCGCTCAGAAAGGTAGTAAAATTTATTTTAAGTTAGCAAGTTAAAAGAATATTGTAGTCTCTAAAATACAATTTTACCATTATGTGAACGTTGGAAGTTATATAGCTTTTTAATAACACGAACGTGGTAAAAGACTGAAAAGGAATAGGTAAGAATTTTCGTAAATATGATTCAAATCGTACTTTTACATATTAATATGTAATAGTAGAGCAGAATGGTAGAGCTAATTTAGAATAAAATTTGTAGTTATTTATTTCTTTTTTAGCTTCACCTTGTATTCAGGGTGGGCAGAAGGAACCTGGGAATCTATTGTTAAGACACTACGTTTCTATTAATCACTTCTGTCCCCCACTTTCTGCTAATTTCTCCACTTGTGAGTTGAGTGGCGGAGTTCAACGCTGTTAATTTATTTGTAAAATTTAATACAAAATTTTAATTTCATTTGCAAGTCCACAATAATTGAATTACACTTAACAACAATATCTTTTATAGATTATATAAATATTTTTTATATCAGTTGTAAGCGTTTAATCTTTTAAAACAGTTGAATGAATTGTGATAGATAGAAGCATTTTTTTTAAATAAAATATATTTTTAAAAAATTATATAATTGAACAATTTTATGTTAGGTTAGTAGCAACAATATGTTTTAATTAAGTATTTTATTAAGTTTGAATCTGTCAGTTATTAAATATTTGTTGTTGGTTTGATTCTCATCTGGGGAATAAATTATTATTTATTAATTTCTTCGCTCTCGTACTAAAGCGCGGCGCTGAATTTCGCCACTTAACACGTCACGCAATGCCTCAAAAGATTGATGAAAACTGGCAAATGAAGTGTTTTAACACTAGTGTGTTTTTCCTCTGCCTACCATGGTAAATGCGGGATACATACAGCGTGAAGCTAGAATAAAATAAAAAAATGTATAATTTTTATAAATATCAATTAACATTTTAAACTTTTGTATAATCTAAATTACTTATTTCGTCCATTTTCAATAGATATATAGAGCAATAAATATTTATTGTTTATTTACCTTACCAAAGCTTCTATAACAAACAACACACATCACAGTTATAAACGCCATGTTTTTCAATAAGTAATTCAATTTCAATTTCCACTATTAGGAAATATTGAGAAAAATGCATACTTTGTTAAATAATTTTATACTGAAGATAGAAGACGATAACTCCTCTTCGGTACGTAGAAGACTAGAAGTAGCTACCTCAGATTTTAATTGAATATGTCTCGCCGAAGCTTATGAATATACTATTTTTTTCTTTGTAAACTTCTGTAGGTAACATAAAGGAAGTATGATAAATACAATACAAATATTAGGAATGGAGATTTTTTTTTATTCTCATTTTAAGAGCCCAGTCACTAAGGTGACTATGTTGCTCTGGTTAGTACTACAATTATTTATTAAGATTAGGTTAGATTAACAATTTCGTATTAATTACGTTTGCTTATATTAAGTTTAACTATATCATATAACAATTAAGCCAAACCTGAAGTAGGCTTTGCAAGATACAAATTACAACTTCCATTAAAATATGGTGCACATTCTCTATTACTCCACAGTCTATTTCTATATCTAATTAGGTGAGATAACTTTCTTCATTAAAAATCCAAATTTATTTAATGGAATTTGTCCGGAGCGAAGCCTAAATGCCGTAACAATGTCATCCCATATATAGGAATGGAGAAATAAATAAATAAATAAATTTCTTAGATTAAAATGAAACAGGGTGCATCGTAGTGCATTTTGTGTTGGTTGGTTGGTACGTGCATACATACATACATATATGTATGTATATATGTGCGTAAACACTCGTGTTGCGGGTTTGAATACCACTTAGATTCAATTAAGCTAGATTTGAAAAATGCGGATAGAGAGCACTTTATTAGCTTTTTTTCATTTTCTAATTTTACCTTTTCCGTTTTCTAATTTAAGAGTGAATTAATATTTATTATTATTAATTCAAAGATTATCAAGGTTTTAAGCTGGTAATAATACATTTATAATGAATTTTCTGTGTCTTATAAACCAATGCTTAAGCCTTTTATTGTAAAAAAATATTTTTTTTTAAATTAAAATACTTAAGGCTTAACTATTTCAAAAGTAAATAACTAATAAATAATTTTTCAGTTTCTTTCATTCTCATGATCAATAGTAAACTTATATTAAAATTATGGCCTTCGAAAAATTGTGGCTGAACTAAAACACTTTAACGAAATCCACTCATAGATATTCACTGCACATATATTTACATATTTCATGCAATATTTACCACCTTACTCGCTAGTTAAAAGCAGATATTTGAAAGCTTATGTACATTCCAGTATGAAAAGGAATACTCACCGATAAAAGAGACGCATAAAAGATATATTAAAAACAATATATTCTATCAATAATAATTAAGAAGCACTGCCAAATAGAAATACATTTTTTTAACTTAACATATCATACAAACGAATGTATGTCGCGATGGATTGGGAACAGCGAAACGCGAGCGTCCCGATGCTCAGCCTTCGATGAACTGGGGCTCAGCAGTCAGGAATGATAGTCAGACCGACTCTATGTATGCATTTCGACCCGGATTCCTACTCTATTAATACAAATTCGAATTTTTGGCCAAAACTCTCCTCTAATAGAAAGATTTAGAGCGGAAGGCGTGAAAAAGTTTATCGTTTGCTTTTATTGGGGGTGCCATTGTTTATTGAAGGTTCGGGTTAGATTAGACGAGTTCTGCGATTGGTAAATAAATTTGGCTGTCGATATATAGGATTGTGTTGTTTCTTTTCTTTTATTTTTTAACTTTCTAGTGTTCGGTTTTTTGCCAATTTCTTTTCTGTTAGTAAAACTTGTTTTTGTAGATATATATTTAAAAGATAAAGAATAGCTTTTCTCAGTATATTAAAATAAATTTCTATCGTTGAATATTGAATGTACATTTCAGAATACAACCGAGCAATAAGCCTTACAAAGTAAGAGATATAGGCATCTAGTACGACTGCATTGTCTGGATAGATAGACTGCTGCAATGACCGTATAGACTGTAGTATTGTAGAACTAGAGAAAACATTTAATATGTTCCTATTGTTATAGGGATAGAAACATTAAAGCGTGAAATCACAGCGGGTTCCGTGATTGTTTCGTATTTATTTATTATGGTCATGTTTAAAAGCAGGCAATTTTTTCTTGTAAAGTTTTAAAATTAATATTAAAGGAAACCCCCAAACTGGTTAATCATATTATCAGATTTAAGAAATTCATTAAAAATTCTTTTTTTTTATATAAATGTAGTATAAATGTTAAGAATTATTTTAACTTAATTAGACGGTCTAATAAAATAAAATGTATTATATTACTATATTAATGCATCACTACCGTAATGCAGTTAAGCTTCGGTTATCCTTCTTACTCGGAGACATTTTGTGTTTTGTTGTAAATATATTTCTACTTTGTTCTGAACAGAAAATAGAAGTGTTTTTTTTTGCTTCACGCTGTACCTCGAATATAGCAAGGTTGGCAGAGTGAAGTTGGAAAATGTTAAGTCACTCCATTTACATCACATTTCAACGCTGCGCTTTGCCACGTTACCAGAGTGAGGTAATGAAAATGTAAAAAATTTCAGCGGGAATCGAACCCACAACCGTTGTGTTTACAGTAGCATTGGTTTTGCGCGATAATCTTTTCTTAATATCATACGATAAATTTATATAAAATATTTTTTTTTTCACGTAAGACATGAATTCAAATAGCTACTTGGCGATATATTTCCTATGCGAGATTAAATTGGAATTTAATAACAGAAAAAATAAATAAATATAGAAGCTTAAGGAGATATTAAAGATAAAATAAATTAATTTGATCTGAAACTATTAAATATTAAAAAGATTTATTATGTCATTAAAAAAATATTTAGAAACCTAACGCACTGTACGAAGTACATTTGTGAACCATAGTCAAAAGTGCCTACATAAAATTAGCAAAATAGTTTTATCAGTCCTTTCCTAAAGTAAGAATCGAACCCACAACTAGTCGCATTCACAGACACATAGCCACTGCGCCACGACTGGCCTAGAGATTTATAAAAAAAATCGATTTACTAATCTAGAGACTTTCTATAATAAATATATGTATATGTATATACAAGACTAGCAGTCTATCATCCAGAAACAAATGGGAATCTCGTTTACTTTCGTCGGCACGTGAGCTATTCTGTAAGTTTAGACTTTATCCTACATCAAATTGGTATTGAAAATATCCAGGAGCGCTTTGAGAAGGAATCCTATTATCATTTTTTGTTGAGAATTGAACGCGTATGATCAAATTTAGGTTTTTTGCCGATTTTTTTAAGAAGTTCTCTAGAGGGTATGATTGTAACGCGACGGTTATGGGTTCGATCCCCACTCGAGGACGTGAAATATTTATTAACGTTTATATTTCCATTTCTTCGCTCTAGTGTCGAGGTAAAGCGCGGCGTTGAGTTCTACCAATCAACACGCAAACCCTCCAGAATTCGGCAGAAAGTGGGGAACGGAGTGTCTTAACTAGGTTCCCTCTGTCTAACCTGCTGTGTGCGGGATACAGCGTGATGCTGATTTTAGGAAGTTTAACAATCAATTTTATAAAATTGGTATCAACGCTTGACGGTCATCTGTTTTATTAAACATATTTGCGCAGAATTAATATTTGGGCATGTAAAAATATTAATAATTTTGTCCATCTCTTTGTCTGTTTGTACCAGCACGCGGTAAATTATTGCATATATTTAAATTATTTAATTTTACTCGCTATGGGAAGAATAAGCATGTCGTCCACCATTTAACAAACAATATCACAAATTATAGGGTATAAATTTCAATAATTGTTATTGAAATTGCAAGTAAAGTGGTAAATAGACATAGTAAAGAACAGGATAAAGAAGAAAGAAGAAGTAAACGTAAACGAAGTATATAGGTATCATTCATTTGAAAATGTTAAAACTGTAAAATTCTAAAATTTCTAACTCAATAAACAAAGAATAAATGAAGAAAAGTAGGTGCTCTTTCCTTTTTGTCATTTGGACTCCCCCCTTTAAGCTTCTCAAGGATATTATTGATCCACTTTTAGAATTAGCGACGAGGTTTAGATTGGAGATTGGAAATAGTTTGAAATAGTAACCCACTAGTTTGTTCAAATGCGATAACAACGTTACATACTGTATTTGAAATATATTTAATGAATGAATTATGATTGTGGGTTCATAAGTATTTACTTTCTAGAATTCTTACATTTTGTTTAAAAATTATCATACAAATTCAAAATAAGAATACCACAATAATAAAAAAAAAACACAACAATACTTCTTTAATGTTTTGGTTTCGTATAATATAGTAATAATGACTTCTGGCATTTGCAATAACCATAACCAACCATAATAAATAGAATTAAAGAAATTTATAAATAGTACTACTACTATATAAATATCTACTACTACTACGTAAAGAGTACTACTAGTACTAGTATATTTGAGGCCGTCGTGCCCCAGGAGCTCAAGGATTAGGCTGTAAAGCGACGGTTGTGGGTTCGATTGAAAAATTCAAAAATTAGGCGAAAAGTGGGGAACAGAGTGTCTCGACACTAGGTTCAGGATACAGCGTGAAGCTGATTATAAATACGTTTTTAACATGATTAAACATTTTTTTCTATTTATTTCTATTATATATATATCTTTTATTTTCTTAGCGTATAAATACAACCAAGAGCTCGAAGAGATATTGTTTCGTTTGCAAATATGAGCGACGATGAGAAAACAATGTTACGAATATATGAATTCGAAAACGTTTATTCTTTTCTTTAATACCTATATTGGTTTGGAAAACCTAATTTTCTAATAGAATTACATATATTTATTCTGAATAAAATATTACTTGACCTTGTGTAGAAATAAGAAATTTTGATAATTCCAGCTGCAAATTATATTAAACTGCATCATAAAATCCTTATACTTATTTCAAATTAAATCATTCTTGGTATATTAGAACAATTCAATTCAATTCTCTTACTAAACTAACCCTGAAATAATATACGAGAAGAATGGTGTGATACACATAGTTCTTTTTTTTTATAGACTTTTTTATTTTATGAAAAAGTATTATTATATTTTTTATTGAAAGTTGGGTTTTTAAATATATTTTTTACATTAAAATATTGTTTGTCTTTTATATCTTATGTGAATTTATGATGTAAATAAAAAATGCAAATATTTAAAACTTATTTTAATAAAGTTTTAAAACTTATTTTATACGACAAAATACAAATCTAAAGAGTATATATATGTCCTTTATATGTTTATCTTGGAACAAATTTCACACTTAAACCGTCTTCTGGTGCAAGTATCACAGCGTAGGCTTCATTCGGCACGTTGTAGGGTACTACAGGTTCTAATTTGTATTTGTGAAGTATTTGAGCTAGCGATGCTCGCAATTGCATCATCCCGTAACGTTTTCCTGTAATATATATGTAAATATTATGATTACGTTGTTACTAATTTGTAAGTTTTTTTAACCTAAGGGAACCTAGTGTTAAGACACTCCGTTTCCATTAAGACACTACCGTTCCCCATGTCCCATCCAATTCCCGAGGCATTGTGTTGGGTAGCGGAACACAACGCCGCGTTTTGCCTAGTTACCAGAGCGAGTTAATGAAAATATTAATTTTTTTATTCCCCTGAGTGGGATCGAACCCACAACTATCGCGTTTTTAAGCACAATTAATTAAAAATAAATTACCTATACAATATCTAGGTCCTTCACCGAAAGGCATGAATGTATACTCCATATTATTTCCTTCAGATATATCTCTAAAACGTTCAGGGTTCCATTTCTTGGGTTCTGGGTAATACTTTTCGTTGTAATGCAGTGCAACGAGGTTCACAAATACTGGTGTTCCCTTCTTAACGATAACTTTATCGTTGAGTTTATAATCTTCTGCACAATATCTGTCTAAATATGAAACTGGTGGATATTTTCTTAGTGTCTCTGTAATAAATATTTCAAAGTAGTTGGTTAGGTCCAGTTCTCATATAAAGATATACTATTAGCTATTTTCTTCTTTAGAGAGTAGGCAAAGGGAGTCTAATGTTGATACATCCCTCTCCCCACTTTCACACGCTTTTACTTGAAACCAGAGCTATATTCGCTATATAATAAATATAATATTATCGTAATTATTTATCTGCATTTTAGACTTTTGAAGAATAACTAAAAAACCTCCATCTCATAAAAAATGGAAAACGAATTTCCCGCTTATTGAGAAACTTAACTTTTATACACTTCAACAAGCTAAAGTCGAAGATTCGAGGCGATTACCTCTATCTATAGCTATCACAGTTTTTTATCAAAATTTGAAAGCACCTAAATTTTCAGTCTGAGCGTATTAGGCTATCTAAATTCTAAAGAAATTAGATAACATGATAATAATAATTACCTAAATAACTTTGCATGTGATAAGCACAAATGACATAATAACGATATCAATGAGGCTTAAAAAACTGTATCTATACAATATATGTATAACATTTAAATAAACTTAAAGGTTTTTTTTCACAAAAACTGTACGTTTTCAATTTCCGCTATTGGTCGAAACTTTACTTAACATTTACCGGTTCACAAATAAAAAATAATAAATGTCAATATAAAGAGTTGCATGAGACAAAATAAGTGTTTTATTGAATTGCCTAAAACTTTAGCTATAATAATTTAGAAAATCATTAAATCGAAATCTTCTACCAGGTGGATTCCGAGCTCTAAAAAGAGAACTGGCAGACTAAAACGGAGACGGAGAGACGAGCTGGTGCTCAATAGTGCGAAACAGACCAGAATAGAAGAAGTGGAGAAAAAGGCCTCTTTGCCCAACAATGGGATAGTACAGGCTAGGGAAAATAATGCTATTATATGACGAAAGTAATCTAGATGAGTGTTGTACAAGCAGGCGAAGCCACGCGGGGGACACTAGTTACAAATAAAAAAAAAATCAGTGTATCGTACCATGAATGCAAGCTGTTAAATATTTCAACTCCATTAATTCACTATACTCCAGAACGTCATTTCCTGTTCGCTCGACTGCTTTACTGATTTCTTTATGAAGCTCCTCCTAAGAAAAAAAAGAAAAATATCTATTTAGTAATAAAATGTAGGTTGTAAGTAATTACCTATAATATATATTTTTTACATTTTTATATTGTACAGCTAATATAGAGGAACTTGAGGAAAAAATACTACTATAAACATTTGGAAGGAAAATTATTTTATAACCTAGTGTTAAGACACTCCGTTCTCCATTTCATGTCCTAATTGGAGACGCCTTACTTCCTTTCCGCTAGAGTCTCAATCGATTTAATAAAGCAAAAGGCACTATCACAATAAATTTAATTCGCTATGCACGATTTAAACTATTAATTATTTATTATCTATAATTGCTATTATCGATTTTAAGTACTTCTGTACTTGGTACAAAAACAATATGCAATATAATAAATATAACGAGGTAAACCGATCGGTTGTGGGTTCTATTCCCACTCGAGGAAGTGAAATATTTATTTAAAATTAATATTTCCATTTCTCCGCTCTGATATCGAGGCAAAAGGGGGCGTTAAATTCTGCCATTCAACATGCAACGCCTCCAGAATTGGACGGAAAGTGGGGAACGGAGTGTCTTAATAGGTTCCCTCTGTGTGCGGGATGCATCGTGAAACTGAAAAAAAAATATAACAAGGAAACTTTATATAATTACAAAAATAACTGACCTGTTCTTCAGGATGGTGTGCCAGTTCATGGAGACAATAGCTAAGCGTCGTTGAGGACGTTTCGATAGCACCAAAGATAAATACAGCCACTTGTGCCAACATTATATTATCAGCTAATTCTGTCATAAAATAGTCATTATTACTTGAAGCATTATTGATAATAAATATACTAATATATTAATTATTCTTAGAAGACGTCTTGGCGCAAGTGGTATAAGCGTGTGACTGTTAACGCGATGGTTGTGGGTTCCCACTCGGAAACGGTAAAAATATTATTTATTTATATTTTCATTTTCTCGCTCTGGTAATAAAGCAAAGCACGGCGTTGAGTTCGACCACTCAACACACAATGATGAGGCATTTCGCGGAAAATAGGGAACGGATTGTCATAACACTAGGTTCCCACTGCTTAACCTGCTATAGGCGGGATACAGCGTGAAGCTGATTTTTTTTCTGTCATTTGCTTCCTTTAATTACAATAATATGTATTGCATATATACTTACTTGCATCACCACTATCAGGCAGTTTGATACTATCTCTAAGTTTGAAGAGATGATTGACCAGATCTTTGTCCTTAGATTGGTCAGTGTTCTTGCGCTTTTCGACGACGTCCCAAAATAGTTTTTTTATATAATCACTGGCAGCCGCAGAGAAGAATTGAAGTCTATTATATAAAAAAATAATAATTAAAAAAGGGGGGATCCCATTTAAAAGTATTTATAGTAATAAAAGCTGCTGGACCTTAATAAGCTTGCTAAAGCAGGTACGAAAAATATCAAAGTGAATTCCAATCCTCGTCGGAATGTCCATTTAACCATGTGACTGGTGATGTTCCATAATGGTGACGGCTTGTCGCTGAGAACACTGACACGGATACCAAACACGCTGTAAGCTACAGTGTCGGAAGTGTACATGGAAAAGAGATTCTGTAACATTTAAAATTAGTTAATTCTTAAATATCTTTTTTATTTTTATTGTCAGCTTCACGCTGTATCCCGCATGTAGGGTAGGTAAACGGAGCCTAGTGTTAAAACACTCCGCTCCCAAGTTTTCGCCTAGTTCTGGATTTTTTGTTCTGGTTTTTACGTCGACACCAGAGCGAAGAAATAAAAAAAAACATAAAATATTTCGTTTCCTCTAGTGGGAATCGAACCCATACCCTGTCAAGTTTAGTAACAAGCTTGTGCCGCTGCGCCGCGACTGACCTATACAAATAATGTAATACAGTTCATATCCATAGTGACAGATAGAGAGAGAGTTGAGAGTTTATGTTAGAGATCTATTAATGCAGAACTCAACGCCACTCTTTGCCTCAACAGCGAAGAAATGGAAATATACATTTAAATAAATATTTCATCTCCTCGAGTGGGGATCGAACCCACAACCAGTCGGTTTTACAGTTACACTTTGTGCCTATGCGCTACTACCGGCCTCTTATCCATTATATTATACATTTAAATGAGATAAAAACACATTACGAATAATTTAACACCAATACCTTTAGGTTGACAGCTTGGTTATCATCGATATGGTCTCTCTTAATCTTCTTTACTAGTTCCACAGCATTAATGTTCATAAGTTCAGTTATGGACTTTAAGCGTAGACTGGTAAATAAAGGAGTAAGTTCATTTTTCAATTGTTTCCACATGGGATTCTAGAAAATTAAGATATAAACTCATATTATTTTGTTTATTATAACTCTGAAATAATAAAAGTTTATTATTATTAACTAATTATAATAATTTAATAATCAACATGTAGAAAACATGGATGACATTATATTATTTCTTATTTTTTTTATTTCTTAAGGATTTATTTTTTGCCGCCATGCAATTTTAAAATTATTAAATATTTTGAACTGCCGGCAGGTTCATTCAAAGGGTAAATGAAGGTTTCGTGACTCAAAATGCTTATTTCCTATAGTGAGGAGGCAATAACCTTATTACATGACCATTTAACTGCAGTACCATCAACATGGTCAACGACCACAAAACTCGAATATGGACAAAACATTCAAAATATAAATAATAACTTCACATTTTAAAAAGAAACCTAATCTTTAATAACATAACAAGAACAAAAAAGGTACAGACGACAAAACTCTGTGACGCTTAACCTCAATAAATAAAAAAAGGATTTTTACCTAATTATGTACAAAAAGTATATCTTTGGATTTTTTGCAAAATTAAGGAAATGGCAAATTTTAAATATTTTGGTAGGTATGCATGTACAGTTAAAATAAATTAATTTTTAACAAAAAGAAAAACTGACTTCTAACAACGAACTAAAAAGTGAAAAATAATTATACAAAGATTTTATAATTTTGAAGTCGGTGCCAAGTAAAACAAACAGGCTTAGTAATTAGATATTGTAGTAAAGGTGTTGTAAAATTTTCAAAATCGGTTCACCCAGTCAAAAGTTATGAGGTAACAAACATAAAACAAAAAAATAAAAAAAAAGAAATACAGTCGAATTGATAACCTCCTTTTCTTACAGAAGTCGGTTAAAAAGTGCAGTGGTGAATTTAAATCGATAAATTGTGCGAAATAATAAAATATTATTTGAATTTGAAATTATTTTTTGCAGTATCTATAGGCAGTTTTTAAAATTCGTAGTATTTATTGTAACAATTTGTTGATATTTCTAAGCACTTTAAGAAATTGAAACTTTAAGAAATTGTTAACAAATAAACAAGTAAAACGTTATTTTCAACAAATTAACAAACTTACCTTTACAGTGAACAGATTAAGCCATCCAAGGGGATCCGAAGAACTGCAGTACAAAAACCTATCTTGAAAATTATCGAAATCCTTAGTAAGTATATTTCTTGCTAATTCCGGAGATTGCACAACCAAAGTAGGAGTCCAGCCGAGGTATATCCCGAAGTAATCTAATGTTGGATATTTAGATTTTAATTCGTAACAATAATCCCAAAAACTTTGACGCATAACAAATTTCAAATTTCCAATAAAAGGTAATGGTTTATCGTAAGGAATTCCACGGTCTTTCCAATATTGGAAAACTCTACTCGAATATAGATACACAAGTAAAATAAATAGTAGGATAATTCCTACAATGATGGAAAACACGTCCATCTTCCTTGCATTCAGTTTTACTTGTGTATA
>JAEBDU010006896.1:0-22888 GCA_016802625.1 Heliconius numata | reverse complement strand
TGGGTTTCTGTTTACCTGCGATTGCGTCGCACCTACCGTATTACGTGTTAGGTAAGTTTTTTAACCACTTATACTGGTCAGTCTGTTGGGGCGATGGTCGAGGATTCAAATAAGAAATGGGGTATTTTCGACCCATGTATTTAAAGTCTAAGCGATGATAGTTCCTGAAATAGGAGAATTTTTAAATTCATTGTATTGATTTTGTTTACTTCCATACCAGGGGTAGAAAAATATTTTGCAATTTCGACGTAGCTTAATAAAGACTTATTGATTAGTAATCAGAAGTAGAACGTTAGGATAGATTCTAAGAGGAGCAGGTTCGAGTCCAACTATCTTTAATTTTTATACGTGTTGTAGAACTAAATTTTTTGAACTAAGAATCTGCTCGGTTTATGTGAAAATATATGAAGAAATATATAAGTCCAGTTTCATAATATTTGGTTTATCAAACAAGGTTATCTTCCATTTGTGCAATATTTAAAGTTAACGCACGTCAAAAGTATTATCTCAAAAAACACTGTAAATAATTAAATGTATTTCATAATACCATAATGTTCCTTCATCTTTTTTATATTTTTTTGTTTTTTTTTTAAAAATAAAAAGATAATATTTTTTCCGCTGATCGTTTTGATAAGTTAATTTTATTCGTTTATTTGGAGTTATAGTCTTATTTTACAAGTATATTCTTTTAAAACATGTAGTGGAACCGCGTCTGATTATAAACGCGAATGCTGTGAGTTCAATCTCCAATCGGAGAATAATAATTCCTCTATTAATATAATATAATTAGCTATTTTTATTTTCCGGCCTTTCTAGACAAAGCACGGCGTTGATTTCCGCCACTTAACATGCGAGAAATGGGCGGAAAGTGGAGAGCAGTGTTAAACTCCGGAGGTCCCATATTTGTAATTTTTAAAACATGCTTTATATGAACCTAAGAATTAACATTTTTCTTTCTTCTTGCAAACAACTTTAAACTTTTAACAGAATTTCCATAATCAATAATTTTTTTCATTTATCTATTAATATGTGGCTATAAACATGTTCTGCGAGGTCTCTTTAATTAGGTTCAGGTTTATTTATATCTGTACGCGAATACATGCTGTGATAAAGCCTAGAAGCTATGGCTAGGTTTAACCGATTTAAAAAAAAACATATTTGTCTGTTACTTTTCATTTTAAATATATACTTGAAAAGATGGTAAAGGTATCTTGAATTGCTAAATTTCTTCTATTTTATTATATTTAAATAAAGATTTTTTATTATTATTAGCTTCGCAGTTATTCCTAAGTAGGAGAGAAGATAGAGTAAGCCTAGAGTCAATTCGAGACATTAGGCACTTAAAAACGGCGCGGCGTGGGCATCGAACCCACAGCCATCATAATTAACTACAATTATGTAAAAAAATTACTTATATGTAGGTATAGTAAACTAGCATTATTTTGCAATATATTAAAATGTCCTTGTAACATAAAAATTATATAATTCCATAAAATGTTATAAGATACTTATCAAATTTTGATAGATAACATCTTTATTTTAATTCATGACTCAAAAAGCCCAAAGCCTAAAATTGGATTGTGAACTCTACTTTCAAAGAATAATCGCCCCTTAGCGGTAATTATTGAAAATTGAACCGTAATACTAAGTTTGTAGAGTTTTTTTTTTGTAATATAATATTATTAGAAGCTTCTATCAATGTTGGGGAAGAATTAACTTAAAAAACGAAATAGGGGATTAAAGTTCCTTCAAAAGTTGTATCATTTCAAAAGCTCAAAATCCTGTGAATAAGTTTTTGATTATAAATAAGTAGACAAGTATTTTTAAATTTAAAAAACGTCCCCTTAAATATATGAAAGAGGGTGCAGCTTATACAAGAATTTAGACCTTTTTGGTAGTTGCCCTTAATAAAGCATGCAGAGGGAAGAAGGTTCTAAATGTAGATAATAAAGTAGAAGTTTCACGCTTTTTTACTGCATGTTGTAGGGTAAGTGAAGAAGACCTGGGGAGTATTAAGACACTCCGTTCCCCACTTTCCGACGTCCTTTCAATTTCGAGTGAATAGAGGTATAAAACGTCGCAATGTATACGCTACGCTATAATGACTTCTAAATATAGATACATTTACAACTTTTTGCTCTGAAATGCTATTTTTTACATAAAATATGCTTTACTCTTTAAAAATTATAACTATACTACAAATTAAAGCAATTTAAACCACATTTTCTGAGTAAATTCTAGTGACATAATCTTTACGCAAATTCTGGCGCACACTGGTGACTTTTACACTTATATTGATTAAAGTTAAAGTTATTTTTATTTAAAATATTCCTTTACCTAATTCTTCCATATCCAAATGCGCGCACCGTCTTTAACATCGTGTACATCCCGTACAAGATGACAGTGACAAAAGTAACTTTTATTTCGAAAAGAAAGGATATAAGTGTTAGATCTCTTTTTAACGTGCATTCTCTTATTGTGAATAATTCTCTTATGTTCTCCATTCAACGTGAAAGTGGCGAAATGATTAGTGCTGAACTGGCACGCTCAGAACGCCATAGATAAAGAACAACAAATATAAGTCTCCAGTGCGCGCCAGCTCTTAGATTATACATATAACATTTCAATTTCTTCTCTAATGCATAAGAAAATGAAGTTGAATTCAATTTGCATCTTCCTTTGTTATTGTTGCAAGTTCGCGAGGCTATTTCAATAATTAATATGCTATTAAGTACTAAAGGCGCCAGGTCTGGTTCCCCGAGAGTCACTTTGGTCCCCTGTGTTGAGGTTGTTTCGTAATTACCTCGTTTTGTAAGCCTCTTGCTATTTAACACTGGCTGGTTTTAAAATAGTTTACTATTTATTTTTAAGTACCTGTTATTATTTTGTCAAGTTTAGTATTTTTAATTTGAGGCCAGTCGTAAGCGTGTGACTGTAAACGCGAGAGGTTGTAGGTTCGATTATCACTCGAAATGGTTAAATATTAATATTTTCATTTCTTCGTTCTGGTGTCAACACGCCTTCAGAACTCGGTGGAAATCGGGGGGGCAGAGTGTCTTAATACAAGGCTTCCTAACCTGCCACATGCGGGATACAGCGTGAAACCGAAAAAAAAAGTATTCATAAAACGTTTTTGGTAGATACTTAACGGGAAAAACGTTACTATATAACATTAATTCCACTTTATCTGCTTTTTTTTAAATTAAATTTTTATTTTAAACCTTTTTTTAAGAAATTTGTTCGATGACAAATGACGAAATGACTTCAGACATTCAATTCAATACTGAGTCAATACAACAATCATTCAATTTACAATGTCCAATTATCATATTTCTTACAATAACTAGCCTAGACGACATCTGACATAACCAGTTCAAACCAGTTTGTGGTAACGTCAAGAGCTGATATAATGCGTAGTAAATATTTTCTTTGAGGATTTTACATATTATTAATAGAGGCAAGGTATTGTGACGTGGCAGTTATGGGTTCAATATCCGCTCAGGGGAATTTGTTATTATTCATTAATAGTTTCGGTTCTTCGTTCTGGCAGCAAGGCAAAAGCACGGCGTTGAATTCCACCGGAAGTTCGACGGAAAGTGGAGAAGTGATTTAACAGTAGGTTCCCTCTGCCTACCCTGCTATGTGCTAATAGTTGATTATATGGAAAAGAGTTTCGTGAAACTATGTTTCTTCGGTCGCCTATGTGCCTGCTATAAGTGGCTATTAATTCATAATTTTATAAATGAAAACGGCATCTCAAAATCGATCTCAGACTTCAGAGCGATTTATAAAAACGGGCCGAAAACAGAATTATTCAATCTATCAAATCTCAAAGCAATTATTAAATCCTAACAGACCACCCAATTACTTGAGATCATTATCAATACAATGCTAGCTTAGTCATTTTACGTACAAGTACTTACATTCAGAAGGATATCTCACGCTCTCAAGTCACGACTCTACATTTGATAGTTAAAGCACGCGTATAATATTTTTTATATTTAAATATATTGACTAAAATACATGCATTGTGCATCCGTGCATCCTGCCTCCAATAGTGTCATCCTGGTTTTGTATTTTTTTTTAATTGAATACTATTCTATAGGCCGTGGTGGCGCAGGGGTACAAGCGTTGGACTGTTATCGCGACGGTTGTGGGATCGATTCCCACTCGGAGAAATTAATTATTTAATATTTTCATTGATTCTCTCGTAAGATGTCAAGGGGCGACTAAATGCTCTAGATTTCTCTAGATTTCTCTAAAGACTAGAAACAGACTGTCAACCCTAGATTCTCTTTCAGGATACAGTGGTTTTGTTGATACGCTTCTATAATATACCTACGACTTTTTTTTAGATTTACATATTTTAATGTAGGTTTATAGCAGGGCCCGCAAATAGAAATCTAGTGTCACGACACTCTGTTCTCCGCTTTCTACTCGAATTCGGAAATTGTATTTCATTTAACCAAACTGCTATTCCACTGCGCCATATCGGTTAATAACACAATGCTATAGTTCATAAAAATATAAAGGCAATATTTACAATATTAATGTTAGACTAGTGGCTCTCTATTTTGTTTGTAAGTGCAATACTAAATGAATGCACTTTAAAAATTTGTACTGTGAAAGCATTTCAATATTTCTCTTGAGATGTATCTACTTTGGTTTCAATTTCATAAAAAATAGCGAAAATTTACTTTAGAGAAATACGAATGCTGTATGATAAATAAACTATAAATTCCACGTTTTATGTTGACTTATTTTCTGGATTTCGTCTTATTTTTAAGAGGGAAAGAAAATAGTCGCTCTGATAACATGGTAACGCGCGGCGTTGAATTCTGCCACTTAACACGCAATGCCTCATCCGTCGGAAAGTGAGGAATGGAGTGGGTTAACACTAATTTCCCTCTGCCTAGCCTGCTTTAGGCGGGATAAGCTGAAAAAAAAGGTATTATGTTGAAAAAGAAAGGAAATGAAGATCTGAATATTTTCCATATTTGCATACTGTATTAAGTCACAAAACCCACCAACACAAATGTGTTTAGACAATGGTCTTACTAAGCCGGGAAACCACTTATTTACATCAAATAACTCATTTTAAATGTGTCATGTACCTATGATTCAAAAACGAATTCTGTTGTTACTCCTGGCCATACCCTATTTATTACTAGGACTCTGCTGTTCGTTCTTCCTTCTGTCTGTTTCAATATATTTGTCCGTCTGTCACCAGGCTGTATCTGATGAACTGTAATAGATAGCTGAAGTTTTCACAGATGACGTATTTGTGTTGCCGCTATAAGAACAAATACTAAATTGTAGAATACAATATATACGGCAGGCAGAGAGAACATTGCGTCAAAACACACCGTTCTCCAATTCACTGCCGAATTCCAGACATCCAAAGACTCCCTCTGCTTACCCGACTGCTGCTCAGGAAAAAGCGTTAAGCTGCGTTCTTTCGAATCGAACCATTAAACACTCGTTCTTATACAAAAATGGCAGTAATTCACTATTTACAAACATCACGTCTCGTATCACAATAATATATGCATTTTCCATTGTTTTTTTCTGTTAACATTCACGACGTACCGGCTGAAGATGTTTGTCACCGTTTAGTTATTCGCGTTCGTCGAGAATCTAAAAGATACAATTGTCGTTATAATAAAAGACTTTTGAATATAGTAGTATTCGTGCAATACGAAAATGCTATTTTTTTAATGTTCGGTGGAAAATGGGTGACGGAGTGTCTTAACACTAGATTTCTTACTGGCTGCTCTGCTGTGAGCGGGATACGGCAGGAAGCTGATTTTTATTTTTATTTTGCGCCATCCTTGCGAATCTTATTCTGGAAAAAAATCCTACTAATATAATGGAAGGAGGTTTGTTCCACTTTGACGTAAAAATTACTGAACGGATTGAGATGAAACTTTACAGTAATAGAGCTTAGACATTATGATAACACATAGCCTTCAATTTCTGTAGTTTTTCTTGTGTAATTTGACTATAATATGACAATAAGCGGTCGAAGCCTGCATAAGTCGCTAATTAGTCATAATGGTTTCTACCACCCAGCTGCTTCACTAATATTTATTCCATGAAAAAAAATAAAAGAAAATATCAGAGAAATCAGCTTATAACAAAACTTTACAACGCTACCGATTTCAGGATTTTCTTCTTTGCATTTGCCAGCTATTGGGTTTTGGGTTATCGTTGAAGAATAATATAAAATAACTATTTATAATAGAAAACAAAATTGGCTTAGCAAATTAAGATAATCTTTCTTGTAACTGTATTATTATAAAATATATTATGATAGAAGCTAAAAGAATCCCATGATAAAAATACACACAGCCGCCTTGGTGCGTGCACGCAAATGCAGATGCCCTTGACTCCTCTCGTATGCAACGGTGCGTGGGCGCAAGTTGTAAACTTTACGCTGTTTCTTAATGTTCTTTTTCTCTGTATCCCACACATAGGAAAGTAGGCATATGGAAGACACTCCGTTAAATAAATATTTTATTTCCTGGAGTGGGAATCGAACCCACTTAACTAGTGGCCCTGCACCACCACTGGCCTCCTATTCTGGCTATATACTGCAGTGTTTTTGTCATCACCCCATTAAATGAAAGCACAGTTTTAAGTACTGTAAAAGCCTAATACAATTAAAAACAAAAAAGATTTTGCCAAAAATGAAATAGTTATATTTTCAAATATAATATATTTGATAGGATTTATCTGTAAAAATAAACAATGCATTTAATCAATAATGCCGCAAGAAGTTTTCCTTTTTCACTGTTTCTTTTTGTTTTTTAATTTATCAGCTTATACCTTATACAGTATCAGAAAGTCGTATAGGACGCGGCGCACGCGCAGCTATTTTCGTTGCACTCAATGCGTCGTCAATCGTTGTCGTTGTTTGTGCATACAAATATAATATAAACTTTGTATAAATACAATATATACAATATAAAAATACGCTGGGTAAATATATCGAATACAATAAATGAATACATGGTTGACATCCAAAATTATATTTACATTTTTATTTATTATTATTAGACGCCTATAGCAGAACTAGGTTGGGGGAACCTGGTGCGACACTCTGTTTCCCACTTTCTGGCCAATTTTCGATACATCGCGTCTTGAGTGGCAGTAGTTAACGCCGCTCTTTGTCTTCCTACCAGATATTAAAATAAAAGCTTTTAAAAAATCCCGTGAGCGGGAATCGAATCTATCTGATTCCTTTTTTTTTCTATTAAACTTAAACATTATTTTATGTATTTTAATATATATTTATAATTATTTATCATCAATTATATTTAGTTTTAACTGTTCGTACAATTATAATAATATTAACCTCTAAAATATAAATAGAAAATTTTCCAATTCAAAAAAATAAATAAATCTAAATAAACTTATTAACATATTTTTCTATGTAAATTTTCTAAATTGTTTCATTCGTTAGCACGAATTAATTAACTATGTATTCAGGACAATGACGAATGGGCGCTAACGTGAAATGGCACTGATAACTCTTATCAGTTACACTTATCGTGACCTTCAATCTCTTTTGTTTCAAGGTCAAATTCTATAGTAGGCAAAGTATTGGGTAATTTAGAACGGTAAAACGCTTTTAATTATAGATTTAGATTTGACAAATAGATAATTAAAGATTGTATAGATACGTTTTATATAGATTGAAATCAATTATTTGATTTTTAAAAAATCTATATATTTTTTTAGTTGCTGTATTCTTCTCATAGCAGGGTGGGCATAGGGAACCTGGGAATCTAATGTCAGACACTCCTTCCGTCATTAACACACTTCCGATCTCCACCTTCCGCTGAATTCTCAAGGCATTGCGTGTTGAGTACCGGAACACAACGCCGCGCTTTACCTCATTATCAGAGTGAGGAAATGAAAATATTAAGTACTTCATGCCTTCACAATCATCGCGTTTACTAGCTCGTCCTTAATAAATATTTACTTTATTAAATATATCTTTAATAATACCAAAGTAAAAAAATCGCGTTAAAAATAAATAAATTTGACCTATCCGTGGAAAATAAGATGAAATAATTGCGAAATACGAAGAATTTCTTACATCAACACTAGTAGATTTTTTATTAGCTGTAATTATAATAATCATATTACGAAATATTTACATCATCTGTACCGTAATTTTCGTATAATTTTTATTCTTTAAACCTCCTTTAGATAAAAAGAAAATGCCACAAAAATTAGTTCCTACGTTTTGGACGTAGAAACAAATGTACAAACAGATTAACATTTCTTTGTTTATAGAATAATTTATCCATGCTCTACTTTACAAAACAGTAAATAATGTATAAAAAGTAATTATTTAACTTATTTCTTATTGATTCAGTAAAACATAAATCAAGTATAAATTAGTTCGCCCTCATTTCTCGTGCCACCATGTGTTGTTCTGGCACAACCTTCACCTCGAAAGCGATGTAGCCTGTGCACGTGACAGGTTGATAGTGGTTTTTTTTTAATAACTAGTAGTTGCCTGTGGTTTTGTTTGCGGGAATTTTACAATGTGTGATGGGGAATCCCGTTCTCTTAGGAATTTCGGAAAAAAAATCTCTTACACTTCTTTTCTTATTTTTTTCCACATATAGCAGGATAGGCAGAGGGAACCTAGTGTTAAGACACTACGTTTTCATTAACATACTTCTGCTCCCGACTTTACTAATCACAAATTAAATTCTTAAATTCTTACGCGAATAGGAAAACAGTGTCTTGGTTCTTGAAAGTAGGCTATAATAACTAAATAATGTTTTTGAATATATATATCAGCTTTACTTCATAAGGAATATGGTTTTAATACTATTAAATATTCAAATGGACCAAAAGGTAAGTTTTCTTTGTGCATACTGTGAACATTATTACCATAGCATTTCCATGTATAGTGGAAAAATCCTTCATTCAACTTGCATGCCTAAAATTCTACTAGCAACAGCCAGTTCCCAATGGATCAGTCACTCTTTTAATAGTCTTAGCTGTCTCTTCTTCCTGGCATTAATCCCGGCTATTGCTAGGGTCTACCTTAGCTGTCTATCTATTTTTACATCAAGCTATCAAGTTAAAATATTGGGCCCGTCTTGGCACAAAGGAAAATCGCGGCGTTGAGGTCTGCCACTTAAAATTCGGCGGAAAGTGGAGAACCGAAGTGTTTTAACTAGGTTCAATTTTCTGGCCAATTTTCGATACATTGCGTCTTGAATGGCAGTAGTCAACGCCGCTCTTTGTCTTCCTACCAGATATTTAAAAAAAAATCACCTGAGCGGGAATCATACCTAGGTTCACGCTTAGCTACCTTGCTATAAGCGGGATACAAAGTGAAGCTGAAAAAAGTATCTTTTAATATTAGGTATATGAAAAATAATATTATTTTAAAGTTACATTCTGTTTTAAAGTAAGTTTAGATTAACTAAAACATAACAAAGCTTGGAATCAAGTTGTGAATGTTGCAATTTGTTCTATCCCGCAGAGTTGACTGCGTTTCCACTCTAGAAATTTAACGGCCACCGCACATTGCTTGTAGGGGGAATTATATTTACCGACTTCAACGGAAAATGTGTAATGTTTTATTTTTTATATTTAAAGTAATCTGGATCCTCGTGCCTCTTCAATAGCAGGCATATAGTTGGATGAGAGAACATAGTGTTAAGACACTTTGTTTTCCATATAGTTTCGAGATATTGCGATTTGTGTGGTTTATCTAAACGCCACTATTGGTCTCGTGCCGGAGCGAGAAAATGAAAGTGATTCAGTCCCCCGAGTGGGAATCGAACCCACACCCTGTCGTATTTACAGTCACACATAGTAGACCTGCGCCACGGCTGGCTTATTATAAAAAAACATATTTTAGCATTAATACTTGCCAATATGCAAACTAACAAGTTATTACGTAATAATGATTCACAGCTTAGAAGTTGGTTCGCTATAGTCTAGGAAATAAGACTTGACGTTTCTTATTAAGCTTGTGTCAATATTATAATGAGCCTTCTCTTGAACAAGATATATGGGTACTTTTTTTAATTTCACGCTGTATCCCGCACTCAGCGGGATAGGCAGAGGGAGCTTAGTGTTAGGATATCTACTCGTACTCTGTTTCCCATTTGCTGCCGAATTCTGGCGGAACGGAGTGTGTTATCACTAGGTTAAGAAAAACCTCTAAAAAATATTACATAGTCAATACGTCAAATTCAAGGTATGAAGTATGAGTACAGTTTTACAACTTAAGCTTTATTTATGAGCTTTAAAACAAATTTTTTAGCAGGCGATAAATTATATATGTTATACTCGCAGTAATGGGGAAAATGTTATATTTTATAGTGTCCAAAATTCTAAATTTTTGTATTTCATTTATGTACCATTATTCAATAAACCTTATGAATAAACCATATTTTTTCTAAAATTCTTCTCCATCCATAAGATAAATAAAAAAAAACAACTATAGTAACTCTCTATATATTTTAAGGCACTGTGATACATTAACTTTTCTCTTTTTCAGTTGCCAGGTTCGTTTCAGTCAATTAATATATCCCTATTTTAACCTTAGTTATTTTACTTAATTGTAATTAATACACCTATTAAAAACAATTACTGTAATCAAAAATGGCCCCGAACATCGACCATATCGCGTATCACACGGCACGGGTCGTTGACATTTTTTTTTTATAATGAAAAAAGTCAATACAGTATGTTTATTCTTTGATATAATATTGAATATTCGAATAAGTAAAAAAATAACAATAATATTTGAAGTCGGGTATGATAGTAAACGCGACGGTTGTGAGTTCAATTCTCACTAGGGATAATGAAAATTGTAATATGTTTTTCATTTTTTTTTTCATCTGACAACGAGGCAAAACGCAGCGTTGAGTTCCACCACTCAACACTCAATTCGGCGGGAAGTGGTCGTCACTAGGATTCCCTCTACCTCTCTTATCCTGATATGTGAATGAGAATATATGAATTCTGATAATTTCGCTTGTCATTTCTATAAATTAATATTTAAATAGTAATCAAGATTTATATATAAAAAACCTTATCAATGTCCTTCAACGGTATGTCCTTTCAGTTTGATTGAGAATAAACCTGTTGCGTGTAGGCGGCATCGCTGATAACGTTATCAAAGTGATAAGAGGTGACAGCCCACCCCTCCACTATATTGTCTCGGTTTTCTTTTTAAAAATATCTCTTATCTTTACATTTACCACTGAGTGTTGTTTAATTGTGTTTTGTTCTTATCTATCTATATCTTTTTGTTTCAGGTACCGTATTTTTTTTGTATATATCTCTCTCTATATGCATATATATGTGTGTATGGAAAACTTTATAGGTAAGTTTAGCTTATTATTTATTTACGGAATAATTAAAAGGAAGTGATTTATAGTTTGGACCGGTTTCCAGGGAGCGCAGGTTTGAGTCCCGTTACGTTAGAATTTTTAAACGTTTTCTAAAACTATTAATAGTCAGCTAATTTCATTTTTCTAAATGTTGACAATTTAAAAACTTTTTTTATTTAATAAATGGCTTCCTTACTTTATTTTTGTACGTAAAATTAATTAAAGTTAATTAAAATTATTGACAGCTGGAATCGATAGAATTATTATAATAGCGTTTAACTCCAACAATGAAATAATAATCTGTAAAAAAATAGCACGAACAATGCTTCTACAATGTTATTAACAATTGACACTTTTTTTTGTTTTAATTAACACTTTAAATGAGAATTATTACACTATAGGACTGGCCTATGAGTACTAAGTAGGTGCCAGTCGTAGCCCAGTCTGTGTGTCTGTAAACGCAACTGATAGTGGGTTCGATCCCCACTCGAGGAATCGTAATAGTTATATAAATTTATATTTTGATTTCTTCGCTCTGGTGTCGAGGCAAAGCGCGGCGTTGAGTTGCGCCACGCAACACGCAACACCTCTAGAATACGACGGAAAATGGGGAAAGGAGTGTTTTACGTGTCTTAATCTGCCTACCCCGCTGTATGGGGGATACAGTGTGAAATTGATTTTATAAAATGTTTACGTAGCGGGATTTGAACCCGCCGCTCTTGGAGACCGTCCAAGATATATATATACTAATACTATAAAGTAGTAATAAGGTAATATTGACCGACGCATACCCTAGAGTTCAAGGCTACGGTTATACTGGATCGTTAAACGTTAGCACTTACCAGTTACCACACACGAACCAGCCGCGAGTCATTTGACGTGACTGTATTTATATTTTTAATAAGAAAACACAGTGCGGCGTTGGGTTTCGCAGGATGATAAAACGAGAAATAGTGTATTTTGGCACTAGGTTCCTTCTGCCTTCCCTGCTATATGCGGGAAGCTAAAAAAATCGCTATACTTTCTTTACGCCGTTATATAAATTCGATTCGTATTCGAAGAAACCATGTTTTATATCTTAACGTGAATTCCCCGACGAAGCCATACACATTCTTGAGTAATACATTTCAGAAAATACATATATAGGTAGTATCGCGGGCGTCATGGTTCAGGGGTACAAACGTGCCACTGTAAACATAACGGCAGTGGGTTTGATTCCCACGGGAGAATTAAACATTTAATGTTTTCTTTTCCTTGCTCTGGCAACGAGGCGAAACGCAACGCTGAATTCTGCCATTCATCACGCGATGCCTTCAGAATTTTTCGGAAAGTGGGGAACAGAAGTATCACAACACTAGGTTACCAGGTTCCTGGCAACCCTGCTATTTGCGGAATTTAGCCTAAGCGAAAACAATTGAACTTAACTTTTGATTGATATTTTGATTCTTTTTATATTTAACTTTTAACGGATGAAAAAATGCGAAAATATAAAGATACTAGCGTCTGCTAGCGTGACTTACGTCCACCCATACTCCATGAATACCTACGTCCTATAAGTGACGTCCATGCAAAATTGAAAACTCCTAGCATTTGTAGTAATGAAGTTTCATACAAACTTTTAATCGCAAAAACAACCCCTTAGAAGTCGAATATTACAAATTCCCGTCTTAGCGAGCACCTACGTCCTATAAATAACTCCTATACAAAATAAGAGATTCCTAGCACATGTAGTTTCTGAGATTTCGTGATGAGTGAGTGACCTTTCGATTTTATATATATAGATTAAATATTTCATTTCAACGACTGGGAATCGAATCTATAACCTGTCGCGCCCCTTCGCCACGACCTGCCTCTACTATGTTATTTAATCAGTATAAAAATAACACAATTGTTTAGCATAACCTAAAATCATGTATTTATGGAACATTCTTTAATATGTTAATAGTATTGTTAAACTACGAAAGCGACAGTATTACATAGTAATAAAAAATTATAGACTTATAATTTCTAAGTTTAATCACTAAAAAAAATAACTTTCGATTTCTAAGGTTCACTTTCCACGCGTGAGAGTATATTAGTAGTACGAGTCAACTCATGTTGAAATATTTTATTCTGCATTTATTGTGTCGATTATTATCTATTATATTGCCTTGTTACTATAGTAAAGAAATATTTGCTCGAATGGGAATCGAAGTCACTACCTGACGCGCGATCTGGTAACGACGTAAAGCAGAAAGTGGGGTACGATAGTGTCTTAACACTAAGTCTCCCGCTTTGCCTCATTTCAGGTACTACTTCAAAATAATATTTCCTATACATATATTCCATTAATTTGGGTAGATGTTTTTATTTGAATTTTATTGCAATGTAAAAGCAAAATCCCTCCACAAGAGCATGCAATAAGTATAAAGAGAGTCGATTGTGGAAAAAGGAGAGTCTTACCACTACGTCTTTTCTCTACTCTGTTAAATACGAGTCCTACGTCACGTAACAAGACGACCATAGGTGTGCCCTTAACCTACTAGTCTGTGGCGTTCGCGCCTACGTGACGGAAACGGCGTACGACGGTGTCTATTTTGTCGGTTTTTTTTTTCTTGACCTTTTTTTTTATTATTGGACTAGTGGGCCCGGACGCGGCTACGCCCGCGAAAGTATAAGCCTAAATAATTAAAATAAGTTAAATAATAATAATAAGTGGAGATTTATTATTAGAAAAAATATGTGAGTAACCGAAATGAACAAACAAAAGAAGTAAAGGTAACTAAAGGAAATTGTTAATATTAGAAAAAGTACCTAAAGTTTGCCGTGCGCGTGTGCTAAACATTTTTCTATATTAAATAATTATTAATTTTTGCGAACAATATTAAATAAAATCCCAAATGATTAAAATTACGATATTTTAAATGTATAACATCGGTATAGATAACCGAACTGAGATAAAAAATTACATAAAAAATAATAGTAATTTAAAAATATGTTCATCCCGAGACCCTCAAGCATCTCTATATGAGTATTTTATCACAATTAAATTAGCGGTTTGGCCCTGATTGCGTAAAAGACAGACAAACAGACAGACAGACAGAGTTACTTTCGAATTTATAATATAGGTATGGATGGTTTTTTTTAAAGGATAGTATTTCTTTTTATTTGGATTCACATTTGCTTTATTCTGCATATGCAAATGTGAATCCAAATAAAAAGAAATGGTGGTGGGGAGAAACTGGTAGTGATGTACTCGTTTCTCTACTTTAAGTAGTAATATTATGTAATAATCAGTTAGTGTAGCACTGAGTTCAGCATCTCAATACGCAATGCCTCCAGAATTCGGCGGAAAGTAGGAGACGTAAGTGTATTAAGACTAGGTTCCCAACGACGACTAGGTTTCTAACCCTGCCTCTCTATGTTATTAATATTATTTAATTATTTAAATATGTACAATTGGTGGAAAGTAATCGTATAACTTATTAGGCTTTTATAGAAACTCTTCAATAGGAATGGGAATAGAACCCACATCCCTCGTTAACAGTCTCACGTTTGTGCCCCTGTGCCAAGACTGGCCTCAATCTTAAACGTATATTAATACCAATTTTAAATATTACATAACTTGTTGTTTATGAGATTGTCTCATACAGTTGTAATGGGTTTGGAATTTATGAATGGTGTAATCTATTTTATTGAATGTGTGTATGTGTGCGTCTGTGTGTGCGAGTGTGTGTGTGTGTGTGGGTTCCTTTTTATGTAAAGTAGGCGATAAAATGCTTTATCTACAGTAACTCTTAACCCTTAAAGTTGTTCTCGTAAAATAGTAATAATTTTAATAGGTATATAGAAGTAATATATCTTTTTTCGTTCGTTCGTTCGCTTCACGTTGTATTGATTTTTTATTATTCGTTTAAGTATTAATTAATATAATATATTTTAATGTAATATAATTATAATTGTATCTAATGAAGTTTTTTTTATATACATATAGCTAAAGCTTATTGATTCAAGTAAATGGGAAGGAAAATTGGAAATTTCTTAATGGGAGTGCAGCAATGTCTTGACACTAGGTTCTCAAGTTCCCTCTGCCTACCCTGTTATGTGCGTGATAAAGCGTGAAACTAAAAGTGTTTACATATATTTATTATTTATTACAAAGAAATACGAAATATGTGTATTAGAATCTACAGTATCGTGGGACTGAGAACTTTACACCGGCATTTTAAAAACATTTTACTACGAATGGTAGTGATAGGTACGAAAAGTCGATAATAGAACGTATGACTCGTTGCACCTATGTTACCTTATATATTTATCATTACAACTTTTATAGGTACTTACTTGTCGTTTTTAGAAACTAAGCTTAAATAGTTGCGCGTGCGCAATGTCTGGGTAATTGGGCGGAAAGTGGGGGGGGAATGTCTTAATACCTATTGGGTTCCCTCTGGTTACGCTGCTGTGTGAAACCGAAAATCATATTTTAATTATATTAAAACTAGTGGACCCGAGCGCGGCTACGCCCGCTTGAACTATACGAATATTTATTAAATATATTTATGAAATTATTTTCAGTTTTCAATAGAAAGATGCGTTAAGCAAGCTCATTTTGGGTGACGTTTTCTAGCAACAAACTTTGCAAATCGTTGCTTAGCAACGGCGGTTATTATAAACATGGCGGAATAAATTGCATGTCAAATTAATAAGTAGAGAAAAAAGAGTATCCTATGTTCATCCCGAGAGCCTCAAGTATCTCTATATGAGTATTTTATCACAATTAAATTAGCGGTTTGGCCCTGATTGCCTAAAAGACAGACAGACAGAGTTACTTTCGAATTTATAATATAGGTATGGATAATCTAGTAAGATAAATACAGTAATATTTTTATATTGATATTTTTATTATAAAAAAAATTCAACTAACCATTGAAGTTTTAATTGATTAATTATATAGTTTTTTGTTTTCGTTTTTATTAAAACAAAAGAAAAATCCTTGAAGCCGTTTTAGCATAAATTATTTAACATTTGCTTGAACACATAGATATAGTTAATTTTTATTTTTCAATATAAAAATTTGTTAAAACAGCGTGGTCTTCAAAAAATCCAACGATGGGAAATACAATGAAACATAGTCCTCCCATTTTTTCCTGTTTATTTCGACATATTATATTAAATGTAATAAAAAAAATAATATATATTTATATATTTTTTTATTTTAGCTGGATATTTATATACATACGTGGAATATAAAAATCATCTTCACTCTGTATCCCGTACATAGCACGGTAGGCAGAGGGAATCTAGTGTTAAGACACCCCGTTCCCGATTTTCCCCCGAATTCTGGAGGTATTGCGTGTTGAACCTGCTGTGATCGGGATAGAGCGCGAACTCAACGCCGCGCTTTGCCTCGACTATAAATTTAAATAAACATATTATTTCCTCAAGTGGGAATCGAAGCCGCAAACTATCGCGTTTACACTCAGTCACTCGTTTGTGCCCTTGCGCCATAACTGGCCTCATGTGAAATATAATTACATATATTTTTGGCAAAATGAGCTTTCTTGTATATTTAGTCCCAAAGCTTGCAGGACGATGTTGACCTGAAGCTTATCTTGCGCTCGGTGCACTTAATTGAACCAGTTGTACAGGTTCCCGGCACTGTGGGAAGGCTATCAGGTTTTTTTAAATGGTTTTCGCCATAGAATACTATTATAAAGTATGCGAATTATGTTATTAATATGAACTTAATGATATATTATGTAGAGAAGGCTTTTACTAATTCATTTTTTTTTAAATATTTGCCAATGTTCATAAAAAAAATAACATATTTCAATCTTAGCTACAAAATGAGTAAAGAGTTTTAAATAACCAAGATATTCGTTTTCAGCTTCACGCTATATTTCTGCATGTCTGCATGCAGAGTAGGCAAAAGGAACCTAGTGTTAAGATACTTCCGTTACTCATGTTCCTCTCTTACTCACTGTACCTCTAAAGCATATTGACAGATTTTAAAATGAACACATTGTATTTTATCAAATATAAGGTACATATACTATAGACCATACACAGATGCAGTTGCACCGTTTCAAGGACGTCTCGTAACTGTCGTACGTTCCGCATTAATTATAACGTAATGAGAAATGAGAAAACACACAAACAAACAAACAAACAAGCAAACACTTCAGTACCTATTCATATACGAGTACATACGGACGAGTGCTCGCTCACTTCCTATTTACTCGTACTTTACACGTTCGTCACGGTCAAAAGGTATAACAATATGAATATTAGTAGAAAACATGATTTACGTAAGTGTTGGTTATTTTGTGAATAAAGTACCTTGTCAGAGTATAAGTATGCGATTGTACACGCAAGGGTTGTGGGTTCGATTTCCATTCGGGGGAATGAAATATTAACATGAGCGCAGCTTTAAATTCCGTCGCTCAACAGACAATGTCTCAAGAATTCGACGGAAAATGGGAAACGAAAATATCTTAATACAAAATTCCTAGGTTCCCTTTGCCTACGCTCCTATACGTGGGATATAATGTGAACCTAATAAAAATATATAATAAAAGATTTAAAACGATAATTTTTGAAACATTTAATGCAATAGATATCTCCGATATCTCTTCTACACTAGAAGCATAAGATAGTCCATAAGATTTAACTATCTACACTAGAACCTATAAATATTCCCAGTTTAAATTCCCTCTAGCGAACGAGGGAGTGTTCGTTGGAGTAACGACCAGATCGAATAGGATCCCGTTTGAAACCAGACCGCGTATCAGACTGTGTTAGATGCTTAGATGTTTTATATATAGTGGTATTGGTAGTGGGTTCGATCCTCCCTCGGAGGAATGAAGTATTATTTATTAATAGATTTATTTCTTCGCTCTGGCACCAAGACAAAAGCCCGGCGTTGAGTTCTGCCCACTTAATACGCAACGCCGCCAACAATTCGACGGAAAATGAGTAACGGAGTGTTTTGACGTTAGGTTCCCTATGCTTACTCTGTTATATGAGTGGACATAGAGTGAAGCTGAAAAAAATTTAATGGTATTTTATGTGATGTGATGAACTTCTTATAAATCGATGAACGCCGACTGTACACACGAAAAAGCATGACTCATTGTCACGTTCTTCCTGAGCTGGATGTGCGAGCGAGAACATGCGATAGAGAAACACGACCAGTGGTTTGGGTGAGAAGTGAAGAACCCCAAAAAAATTGGAAAATGCAGAAAATATATATGAAATACTATCTATATATATAAAATCGAAAGGTCACTCACTCATCACGAAATCTCAGAAACTACAAGTGCTAGGAATCTGAAATTTTGCATAGGAGTTATTTATAGGACGTAGGTGCTCGCTAAGATGGGAATTTGCAATATTCGACTTCTAAAGGGTTGTTTTTGGGGTCGAAAGTTTGTATGAAACTTCGTTACTACAAATGCTAGAAGTCTTTAATTTTGCATAGACGTCACTAGGACGTAATCATGGAGACAGAAATTAATAATAACATAATTCACGCGGGTGAAACCGCGAGCGGGCCGCTAGTACATATATAAAATTAAAATCGACACGTGCCATCTTCCAATAACGTCAAGCGCCATCACATCATTTCAGACGGCCGACAGACCACGTGGGTGGAAGTGCACCGCCCACCCTGATTGCTATGAAACATACATAGTACATACTGAACGATACCGATCATGTGCTAGGTCAATGCTAGGATTGTAATATTAAATGGTAAAATAAAATAAATCAGCTTCACGCTGTTTTTCGCAGCAGCAGGGTACTCAAAGGGAACCTTGTGTTAAGATACTCCGTTCTGGACTTTTCACCCACAACCAGTAGCGATTACAGTCACACTTTGTGCATCTGCTGCGCCACGGCTAGCCTCGGATTTTTTTTATGGTAAATACCATTTTTCCCTTTTTTAAAGAACTCATCTGATACTGTCGATGAATATGTAGAGACCAGTCACAGCAAGGAATCAAGATTCCTATTCGAGGATATGAATTTTGTAGTATTTTCCATTTTTTTCCGGTGTCGAGGCAAAGCGCTGCGTCGAGTCCGGCGGAAAGTAAGGAGCGAAGTGTCTTAACACTAGGTTTACTTTGAAGTGTCTTAACACTAGGCTTAACTTGCTGTGTGCGGGATACGGCGTGAAGCTGCAAAAAAATCAATGAATATTTTTATTTATTTTTTTTTTAATTTAAGTTTTATGTAAATATTTGAGGTAAAGCACGATTGTACTGAATAACAATCAAAATACATTTTTTTTCTTCATAAAATAACTTCTATTAACAGGGACGTAGATACAAATTTCTGTACAGAAATAATTAATTTAAATTGTAAAATATAATTTATGCATTTTATTTAAAAAAACAAATCGTGATAGATTCTATTGTTTAAGAATTTCCATGAAATTATAAATTCTAGTTAGGTACTTGTAATATTTTCTCATAATTTTTCATCAAGGTCTTTTAATTAAGCATTAGTTATAGCAGTAATTCTTCGAGTAATTTACATTGTTAAAATGTGCATCTTTTTGTGTGAGTGCCATACTTTACATTATAACTTGTGTTTGAACACTCCGTTCTCCACTTTCCGCCAAATTTTTGATTGCATTGCGTGTTTCAAAGCGGGAGTCAACTCCACGTTTTGCATTGGTACTAGAGCGAAATAATAAAAATATTAATAAATAATAATAAATTCCCCCGTGTGGGAATGGAACCTACAACCGTCAATAGTTTAGAGCCCATTCAACACCTGTCCACATCTCGTTGCTTGTTGAGGCAATGAACAAATAAACATGCAAATTTCTATATGTATATAAAAATATATAGTACAACTTGTTTTTAAACTTCTACTACAATTACATTGAAATACAATTTATTTATACTTTTCTTTTATTCATATTATTTTATTGTGTTCATTATAGTAGTAGAGTATTTGTTCAGCTGAAACATTATCTGTACAAGTATATTTTAATTTCTTCGCTCTTGTGTCAAACTCAATGCCTCCAGAATTTGGCTGAAAGTGTGGACGGAGTGTTTTAACACAAGGCTAGGCACGGCGCGTCTCTACCACTACGAGACAGTTGACTCTACTCTCTACTTAATATAGATATGCTCATCTAGTGTGACAATTGTGTGGCTAATGTGGGTTCGATTACCAGTTGGGGAATGAGTTATTAATTATTTTTTTCATTCACTCGCTTTGATAATAAGACAATGCGGGGCGTTGAGTTCCACCATAATTCGAAAATTTAGCGGAAAGTGGAAAACGGAATGTCTTAACGCTAGGTTCTCTCCGTCTACATTGCTACATGCGTGATACAGCGTGAAGCGTGAACAAAGTAAATTACTTAATTTCCGTGACAGTAAGTTACGTGCAAATGATTACGTAAATACCCACCGTCTGCTGTACAATCCTTGAAATTACTATTTAACATCGATCAATAAATAGTAGTAGATAGAAACTGCAAGTCATTTTTGATTTCCAAGCAAAAAATGCAGACAGAGGGAAAAAAAGAAGTAAAAACAAATGAGGGTTTGTTAAAGTAATCATACGGTCAATTATATACTAATAGTTTAAGTATAGTTATTTTCTTAGAGCCCATATAGCACAAAGATCTCAAAATTACAATAAAAATAATCAACTTTACTGCTGCTGCAGTAATCTCGCACATAGAAGGCATGGAAATAATATAAATTTAAATAAATATTTTCCTCTTCTCCAGTGGGGATCGAACCCATTACTGTTGCGTTACAGTCACACTCTTGTGTCCCTGCGCCACGACGGTCTCAAAGCTAGTTGTTTAATCGAAACCTTCATGAATGGTTTGTTTTTCTTTTTTGGTATTTAGTAGAGTTATATAGCTAGTACAGTACGGTCAACGAGTCGTGTCCGCTGTGAGTTTATGATTTCTAAACTTTTTCGCATTGTTCACACGCGAAGAAAATAATTAAAGTGAGAAAATTTGTAAATTAAATCTGCGCAGCCATTTACAGCTAACTTCAGCCACAATACGTAGACCGCACTGCATCTCTCCGTATAATAAGCGTGCTCTACCTTTTCTGCTAAATGCCACTTTTCCCCAATTTTGCTGATTTTGAAAAATTGCGTATAACCATAACGAGATAATTAAAATATCACATAACGCATTCCCCCAACTGGTAATCGAACCCTCAACAGACGCGCTGCTCCCACTAGCTGATCATGTCCATAGTAAGTAGAGAGTAGAGTCAACTGTCTGCTGGTGGTAGAGACGCGCGGCACAGACACCCTCTCCCCCTCCCCGCGCTCGCGGCGCCCCCTCCCCTCCCCGCGCCGCTCGCCCCGCCCTCGCCAGTTGCTCCGCAGCTGCCGCGCGTGCTCGTCGCATACTACATGCGACACCGCCAGTCACCCACCATAATATGGATATATATCACATTCGCGCTCTTGTCAATATTCACTTCTCGTATTTGTGGTTTTGCGAAGTCTCCGATAAATATAAATGGATTATATTGTGAAGTGACGCCGGTTTTAGAATTGTAAGAATGGTATTTCTAGTGTGGCCAACCTGGCGACGTGATCGGCACATGGCTCCGTAGCTCGATGGTGGCGGATATAACGTCATTAATTAATAATTTGTTGTTGTAGAATGATGTTAAAATGGTGGATTTCAATTCGTGCGCGCCTTTTTCTAGATATTTCACGTTTAATTATAGTGTAAGAGTTGTAAACGTCGCGGCGTGTGGCACTCGTGGCGTCCACGTTACATTATGGCGGGCTTTCGTTCCAAAGTCCTGTTGTGAATTGTATTTACGTCGCGGAACAACAAACCGTTCCGACGATTACTATTATATATATAGTGGTATTGGGTTTCGCGGTTGTACTAAACAAAAAATTATGTTTATAAACATAATGGCGTCAGTATTTAATGATTGTAAAATGTTTTCATTAGGCGCCGTCTCTGTTTTAATAATACTTTTTAACGTGTACAAGTGTCCGTTGGTTTCGTTGCGATATTATTACAACATATTTTGTTTCTAAATGCGAAAAAAATTCGCTTTGTTCGTTTAATAATTTGGTCCGAGGTCGCTGCCTCCACTAAACGTAATGAGCGTTAATCACTCGGAACCGTTCAATGGATTTGTTTTTTTTTTTTATTTAACAGCTGTAGTAGGTATGGATCACTGTTAAACTGCCAAAAATCTTATAAGTTCTCTGTGATATGATTTATTTATGTATATCTCTATTCTCTACTAATTTTATATAGGCGATGAGTTTGTTTGGTTGAACACGCTTATCTCAGGAACTATTGGTTTTAAATTTAAAAAATATATATTTTTGTCCATTTGTAGAAAATATTTACCGTTTTGATACAGCCCACTTTACTTGTCAGAAGTATCTCATTCATTTAGAATGTGTATGACAATTGACAACTATTACCAATATATCCATTTGACCACGCGTGCGAAGACGCAGGTGCGAACTAGTTTAATATAAAAACATTTAAGATAGCCTTTAAACGC
>JAEBDU010006894.1:0-14260 GCA_016802625.1 Heliconius numata | reverse complement strand
ATTTGTTCCAGATTAACTTGGTAGCCCGGAAATTTTACTTTTTAAGTATTTTTTTCTAAGATATTTACTTTCTTTTTTACATTTTTTTTTACTTTTACGCCTAAAAAGACAAAACCTATTATTACTCTTTTAGTTTACATTATATAGGTACATTATAGAGTGGAATCCATCCAGTTCCTCCAGTGGAGAAGTGGAGATTTTTTTATCATAAAGAAGGAAGTTTCCTTTTTTTTGTATTTTTGTTTGCTAAACCAATGTTAGAAGACTTTATGGTAATAGGTAACATATTGTAAGACAATTGTCAATGTAGGGTAATTTACAAAAAGTAAAATAATAATACCCACATAAATATTTATAAAAGAGGAGGGTATAGATATATTACGTTAGATTATTACGTTTTTGATGGATTGAGTCAGTACGTCGTTATTCTGCCTCTCGTAACGTGTAAAATTACGGTGTTTAAATATTTAAAAACACTGTCATTGCTGTATCTGTGTGTAAAAAACGTGTACAAGTGTAAAGTGTGCGGTGTATAGTGTATGAACAGTGTATATGTGAAAGTGAATATATAGATTATATTTTATCCCGGAATTCCTTCGAGATCAGGATTTACACAAGAAAACTGGGAAACGGTAGCAAAACCGTGAACGGGCCACTAGTAAGTACATATACAATATTAATAGTTTGTATTTACTATAATAAAAGTAAATTTAGTCAATTAAACCACCTTTTTATTACCAAGGCTTCGTATCCTCCAGGCCTCCTCATCTAATTTAGTTTCCAATATAATAACAAATCTCGTAAACAACGAGAATATCCTAAAATGATTTATAGATAAAAGTAAGAGAGTGCTTTCGTATAAAACCATATTTCTCGGTTATCACATCCAATGACATTTTAAATCAGTCATGTAATATCGTATGAGCAATGTTACTTATTCACGACACGCACGTCTGGGGTGAGGCGGGTGAGAATTTAACCTTATCTTATCTTATCTGCACGAACAAACGGGCGTATTGCAGACCTTTATAGCAGTGTTGAAAAAAATGTTGTGTTCTAATCCTGAGGAATTTTGGACTGATTGGTTATAATTATTATGCTTTTTGTGATGGTAAGTTTGTAAATGTTTTAATATATGATATTTACTGTTTTAAATAATAAAATATGATTTAAAATAAAAAAAAATACAGTCTAATTGATAACCCCCTTTTCTTACAGAAGTCGGTTAACAAAATGACTCTGCTAGACAGATTAGATGCCCGAAAGATCGAGACTTATCATATGCTTATATATAGATAAAAATTAAATGTATTACTTTTATAGATTTCATTCATCGACTGGTTTTGGGCTCGATCCCCACTCAAGGAAATGAAATATTTATTTAAATTTATATTTTAATTTCTTCACTCTGGTGTCGAGGCAAAGCGCGGCGTTGAGTTCCGCCATTCAACACGCAATCCCTCCAAATTTCGGCGTAAAATGGGTTACTTAGTGTCTTAACACTAGGTTCCCTGTACCTACCCTGCTGTGTGCGGAATACAGCGTGAAGCTGATTCGATTTTTTTATATTTTTTTTAAATATGCGACAAATAGTAAACAAACTTAATTTTGTGTAAATTTTAACATTCTCGCTCCTATATCTCACGGTTAGTACAAAATGTAGTGTTATAGGCGCAGGCTACAATAATCGAAGCTTCGAGTTAGTCCTAGTGTAATGTTTCCCAAAGGAACCTTGTTTATAGCTTCACGTTTTATTGCAAGTAAGTCACTACTAGATACTTATGTGAATTTCATTTATACAACAGTTTAATGTTATGGATTGCTTCTTTCTATTACTTTAAGTGCATTTAGTTTTTTTTTTCGTCCGTTTGTAAATGTATTGAATTTAACTTGATAGTATACTTAACTCAGCAAATTGAATCATTTCATCTGAAAAGTAAATCCAAAAGTTAATAGATTTTTTCTAGATAAAGGCCTGTGAAAACTAAATACTGTAAAAGTTTGTTATAGTTAAAACTGTTTAATTTATAACAGTTAATACTGTTATTCTAGAAAACGAGACTTTGGTAACGAAAAGCGCGGCTTTAAGTCTCACCACTCAACACGCAATGTCTCCAGAAATCTACTCATTTTTTTCTTCTGGAAAGCAGGGAATTCAAATGTCTGAATGTAAAGTGTCTGTGGGTGACTCAATAATAAATCTCATCTTATCACACACATTTATTTATACATATCATATATATATTTTTATCATACAATAAAATAACAAAAACAACACATACACATTCACATATACATTCACACTTAACTAACCTACAACATACATACATACATAACAATAATAATAAATAAATAAAATAATACTCACCAATCGCTGCAACTGTGCCATAGGGACAACTTTTAATTACCTGCAGAAAAACCGGTCCCGCGGCCGAGCGTCGGCCGCCGCACGCGCAAGCTTTGATTCGATATAACGCCAGTCGCGATTTACTGTCCGACGCGGAAGCCTTGTTACTTTGTTTTACGCTCCTTACATTTAATACCACGACAATATAATATTACTGAACACGCCCATATGTCTTATGTCATATAAAATAAAAACATGAATATTTTCGAGATTTCCATTTCGAAGCCGCGAAATAAATAGAAAATAAATATTCTCAGTATTGACGGTAGCACGGCCGCTAACCTTCGTTTTGTCGTCTCACTAAGTAAAAAATATCACAATACACGAAAAACTACGGAAAACCCACTTTTTGTCTTTGGCCAGAACCTATTTCCTGCGTGTCGTTGATAAATGTCCTTTATAATCGAACAGTGATGTCATATTTGGGAGTTGACGTTGAAAATATAATTTCAATCGATGACTGGCTAAAATGTGATATATCTTCTTGTTCTATACATAATTACTAATAACTAAACAAATAAAAAGTATTTTAATAGATAGAGGGATAATCTCGGTTCTCTTCTCGGTTAAGATTCTTTCGTTCCCAATTTTCCGCTGATTTCTGGGAGTTTACGCCTTTACTAGCGGCACTCAACGTAGCGTTTTTATTCTTTACCTTAGACTGAGCAAATGAAAAAGTTAAATATTTTCAATACTTTCATTTCCTCGAGTGGGAATCGAATTCACAACCTGTCGCGTTTAGAGCCACACCCTTGCACCCCTACGCTACGACTGGCTTCAAACTTAACTTATATTATTCTTTAAAAGTCTACAAATAATTCCACGGTAAATATTATAAAAAATACCTATTTAATTCAATTAAAGAAAGAGCTTTCTGAACCAACTATTGTCTTCTTCAAACGGGCTCTATGAAATAGTAGATGAGTGTATTGTTACTTTTATTATCCAGTCATAGTATATCCCCAAGGTTTTCGTTTTTATCTCGAGCTTTTATGTATTGCACACAATGCGTCTCAAAATTTTGACTTCGACTCACAAAGCGGCTATCATACTTTTTATAAAACGAATTTTGCTTTTAGAATTTTTAAAGAGTCTTTTGTACTAAATTTTGTTGCGAATATTTTGTGGTTTCCATATTTATAAGAGAATATTATGTATTTTATATATTTGTATTGATTTTTATAAATAACTAGCGACCCGTTTGCGGCTTCGCCCGCTTCATCTACATAACTATTAATTGATTAATCTGCATTCCTTCCGTTTTCTAATAACACTGTCTCAAAACAGGCAAAAATAAAAAAACATAGTTTTTGGCTCTTACGTTATTAAATATCACCTATAACATTTTTCCTTATATATCTTTTATGTTGGTTTGTTCGTTGCGATTTTATTATAAGTGTAGATTTTTAATACTCGTGGATTAATATTCGACGTTACATTCATTTTGCCATTATAAAATATAAACCACACAAATTAGTCAGTAGAGTAGTTTTTGAAAGTTTAAATATACTTTTGCTTATTGTATAAGAAGACTAAATTATTTACCTAACGGTAAGTTTCACGCCTGTCCGTTACATAATATTTTCCGTGCATTGACAGTTTTGCAACGGAAACTTTATATTATATTGCTCCTGTCACTTTGAAATATAAGCTGTTAATATCATATGCTCATTCATTTTATCGCTAGTATATGGTTTTATTTATAATCAATCTAGTAAGAAAATATAAGCCTAGTTAATCAAAATAATCCAAAAAACAATAAAAAGTGGATATAAACAAATTAATTATAGAAATTCATCGTTCCCTCTAGTGGCAATCGAATATATATCCTTACAATTCGCCACGAATGCTCCAAGTAAATATCATCGAAAATAAATTAAAAAGCAAAGTCAGAGGTAAAAGCTAGTAATACACGAATAACAACAGACACTCCATATCTTACCACACGTAGAATATGCTTTTATCAAACGTTTGTCTCACGAGCTGCGTACTCGTACATACATCTCAGTATATCTTATATTTATCAACTAGGCGATAGCTACGTGCCTTTCGTAGACACTTTACACCGTTACTTTAGATATAAGCGATCACGTATGGCCTCAGATAGCTTTGTGTTCTATTAACTTCAAGAAAATACATTAAAATACTATAAAATAATTGTATTTTCTTGAAGTTATATTAGAATGTCAATTGTATGTTAAAGTGGCTTCAGGTTTTTATAAGATTTGTCTAGTTTCATTCAATTATGCTATAAATATTTCTTTTTGTGTTTCTTTTAGTGTATCTAGAAGCAATTGTCATACAAAGAGAATAACTTAGAAGAATAACGTAGTGAAGTCATTGACTATACTATAAGGTTGAAGATTTAGATTTGGTATTTTAATCTGTCTGTGAGGTTATTTGCATCTGTTGATAGGATTATTATTAAATATAATCAATTTATGATCTTCAATTCAATCAATATAATCATTATTATAATTAACTTTGTCTGTCTATGTTTATGACATTTGATCTTGTCTTATGACTCTCGTGTAAGATTAAAAGAAGAGAAAAAAAGAAAGAAGAGAAGAAAAAAATTGTATAATGTTTCTCATTTTATGGTGTAAAGGTATTAGCATTCTCAACATCTCGCCTATTGTAAAAACATATTTCTCTCCTTGATTGTGTATTCGAATCCTAATCTAAAGAATGAACATATTAAAAGTTATTTTTATTATATTACATTACATTATTAGATTATTATACAAATTTCTCAATTCAAATCATCCGGTTGGATGAAAAGTGGTGAATAAAATTATATTACACTACGAGTATGTTCTTTAGGTCTACCTCATGAACTTATTACCTATCCCTATAAGATATATTCTCATCTCTACTTTGAGTGGGAATCGAACACACAACCGTCGCTTTAACAGCCGCACACCATCACCACGAAAGCCTCGATATTCATATTTTACAAAATAACAATAAAACCGCCATATATTAATATTACTATATAGTATTATAACTTATTCAGCTCACAAAAGAGAATTTCTAAGCACACACGAGTATATGTAATAACTTGTCTGCTCATGCGGAACGCATATCTACGAGTATATTAACCGACATGCGTTATTGTGCAAAAGAACATTGTAATTGTGGTTGCATTCAATTGTTAAATTAAATTGTTAACTGGATTTTATAATAATATTAATATAGAAGCAGTTAAATTATTCTCTTAGGTGCTTAGTGATGAAGGCCTCTTAATAGTTAATTTCAGTCTTTATTCAAAAATAATGATTATAACCAATCGATTAAAAGAATAAGAGTGGTAAGAGATATCAAAGACAGATAGGAAGGTCAGGTAAATTAGCATGATGACCCCCGGAGAGCACGTATGAAGAGGTTCATGATAGTGGACGAGGTGAAAGAGGTAGTTGAGAGACCGTAGTGTTTAGACCGTTCTCTCTGACTACCCCGCTATTGATAGAGCGTGAAGCTAGATTAGATAAGATTAATAGAGAAAAGAAACAAATAAAAACGTTATTTTATATAGAATCTTCATTATCCATAATGTAATTAAAGAAATATTTATATTAAAAAAATGAACTTTAGTACAATTACTTAGGTTACGACTAACAATTACTAATATACGTCCTTACAAATTATATTTCAATTTACTATTCTCTCAGTTAGTTCAATAATTAAAAAAAAACATTGTAACCAATATAAATTTAAACTCCAAAAAAAAAAAAATCACAAAAATCTAAAAGGAACTACGAGTAAAAATCCAAACAGCAGTATCAATACAAAACTCTCTCGGTCCAAGTCGTAAAGCGACTGTAACTTGAGACGGGAGTGTGCAATTTAGTTTGAGACATCGTAAAATTAGAATTGCATCTATAAATAACGGATTGTAGGGAATTCGTCACGTAACACTCATATAAACACTTTTGTGATAAACCGTTTTATATTGGATTTTCGTGTAAATTATGTAATATTATCTAATTTTGTAGGTTTGTTTGTAATTTTTAATTAATTATGGCAATTAAATATTTTAATACTAATTATTATAATTATTATTCTCAAAAATAAATGTAATTTACTTAATAAGTGTTTTACGTGTAATTTCGTTTTTCTTAAATTATATTAGGTAATAACATATATTGATCGATCAATTGGTTTCGATTTTCTTTATCAATGTTAAGAGAGGTAGGGGGAGACCTCGATTGACCTTCGAAAATACTATCAAAGATACTGGAGGAAGGTCACGTAAAAAGCATGAGGACCCCTCACAGGTATGAAATGGCTGATGACAGTGGACGAGGCGAAAGAGGTACGTAGAGTATTTTATTTATTTTTCGACAATTGCAATCTAAGGAGATTGGTGATCGAAGATTCCAGCCGGCGGAGCCTCCTAGAATACATATATTAATTTATTTGAATCAATCTTTAATCGAACTTACTACCTTCAGCATCAATATTGAAATTATTGTGCCAGAAGGTTCCCTCTCACTCTCAATACATTTTTATGTTTCCAACGGTTGGTCTAAGTATGTTATTACAGATATTGGCTATTAAGCCGAGATTCTTCAATTTACAGCTTATTTTATAGCTTCGGGCAAATTGCGTGATTACGTATGCACTGTGCGTGACACGTGAATGTTTTTTTTATTTATGTCTGTGTCATATAAAGAGTGACACTAATCCTTTTGCTCATTTCGCTTAGAACTGTCAGTAGTAATATGGAAGCGGCGGAATTTATTTTAGATGTTGTTTTATAATTTATTGTGAAAATAAAATGTTTTTTTCCTTAAATTAGGTAAAAATTACTAGTTAGTTTATTTAAGTATATTTATATAGATTTTTTATTTATTATATTAATGTACAATGATTGTGGGTGCGCATATAGGAGAATAATTGTGCAGGGATTGTGCTGCTACACTAGAAGAAGCACGGTGTTGAGTTACGCCACTTTAGACACAATAGTTTGAAAATTTTCCTCTGCTTACTATGCAATGCGAGATAAAACGTGAGATAGGTCTGTATTGATTCTGTGAAATTCTAAGTCACAAACATCACGAATATAGAGAGAGAGAGAGAGAGTCCTAGATAGACATTTAACTATATTAAAACCGTGTCAAAAATATGAGCACCTGGAAAATACAAGCTCAAACAAATTTCATTTGAAAATGCTACCATAAAACTCTCGAAAGTTCAACTGGTAGTATAAACTGCTGGCCCTGAGATAGTGCGCGAATTTTTCAAGCAGTTAAAGTCCGAATGCTTCTTTACTTTTAACTTTTCCTATTACACTTTAATATTGAAGAGGAAATACTTTAGTTTATCTCTAATAGAAACTGATAAGTTGGATAAAGGAGTAAAATGCGACTTGAATTTTATGTGTTTTTTCTAAAAGATGAGTTAAACTGCGTTTTCTTTAATTAATTATATATCGCTTATTTTGTGCAACAATGACGTAATTACTTTTTTTTAACTTATATATTGTCGGCTTAGAGTAAATATTCTAAATAATCCAAAAATAAGTAGAATAAATACACTAAATAGCCTAGAAGGCGTTTAAAGTTGAAAATAAAAGTGCCTCATATATATATTAAGAATTTAAAGTAAAGAAGTAATTTAAAAATAAAAAATAAAATTAAACTAGCTTCACACTGTATCCCGCGGACAGCAGGATAGGCAGAGGGAACCTAGTGTTAAGACACTCCGTTCTCCCGTATCCCCTGCATCCCGTATATAGCAGAATAAACAGAGAAAATTTAGTGCTGCTTTAGGCGTTATTTCTTACTGTGCCATGAAGTCCTTTAATTATAATTGATTATAGAAGTAACAATTAGTACAAATAATTATAAGAAATATAATTATTCAATTAATATTAATAATATTGAAATATTTGTCAAAATAATAAGTGGCAAGAAATCCATCAAAATAAGATCTAAGCTATAAACTAGTTGAAAGTTACGGTCGATTTCTAGTATTTGAGTTATAGCCGGTCTTATACTAAGATAAAATTTATTTGCGCTGCTTTGGCTTTGGCTTCTCTCTTGACGCCCACATCTTTTAATTTTAAGTAGATATATATAGTGGATTGATATATTAAATATTAAATATAGATTGATTAGTCATTTTCTTATATAAAAGAACTGGTCCACCATCAAGGGTTCCGTACCAATTTCAGGATTGTATGTCAACAGAATGTACCCTAGAGGTTTTTATTATGCAGCGAATTTAATACAAAATGCATTAAAAATAATGCATAAATGCTCGTTGATACCGATTGCTTGACTTAAAAGCTCAATATCTACGCGATATGAATAAATTTTCTCGACAAACGGATTACAAAGTGATCCTATAGCTATAGGCGTTCCCATAAGTTTACTTTTGGGGCAAGGAACCCTAAAATAGTAGCTACGAGTATAATTGATTAAAGATACTAGATGTGAATATAAACGCGATGATTGTTGGTCGGATCTCCAATGGGGAAAAACAAATATATTACTTTTTTCTTTGCTCTGGTAGACAAAGCGCGGTGTTAAGTTCCGCCAATCTATTGGGCGGCGGAAATTAACACCACGATTTAGCGCGTTAAGTAGAATTCAGTTGCTATAATATTTAAATATAGATCAGTTTTATTGGTATGCTACGAAATTTCTAAATAATTATTAACACTAAATTATGGCTGTAACACAAACAAATCTTATTACCATACCTACTTTTAAACCCACATCATTAATAAACTTATCTCATAAACAATATACGTACTTTAAAATGAAAAGGGAACCTAAAAACAAATAACATTTCATATACAATTTACAAATACTTCCCATGTCAAATGTTCAGAGCACCGTGAAAGGTATTGAAGCGGTTACAATCGATCGCTTACGTCATAACTTCTGACAACTGACGATTATTTACGCAGGCGGAGTATTAGTTCGAGATTGTCGAACAAATGTGCGATCTGTAGATATTGTTTGTGGGTGAGGAAGTATAGTTATTTTTATTCATTTGGTATATATTAAGAAGAGTGAGAAGAACGGAGTGTCTTGACGCTAGAATTCTTTGCGGAAGATTCGTGAAGCTGTACTAGATTCACTGAGTGGCGGATGTCAACGCCGCCTATTGTTACGAGGCAAAACGCGGAAATCAAATATTTAATCTGGCTCTCTTTAGCGAGCAAAATAAAGCACCTACTAAATATTTCATTTCCTCGAGTGTGAATCAAACCCAGAACTTGTCGCGTTTACAATAGTACGCTTCTACCACTACGCTACTACTTCCTTACCCTCAAGCATTAATATGCAAAATAGCAATACAATATTTAAGAGTAAACAATATGAGGTATCTTATACAGGAGAATGAAGGTCAAAAGATGATCATCATCTTTTCCACAGCAATTTTTTCTCAAGGCCTTGATGGATAAAATCTTATAAATATCTATGAAACACTATACTGTATCTCAAATACTTGTAAATTCAATTCCTAAGGGCTGAAAGAGAGGTGCTTAACTTAAAGAAGAAAATAGCCTCGATAAATATTCATAAATTGGAAATCGATAATAAAGTATAGAGAGAGGAACGAGGCTCGATTTTGAAATAAATGTATATTTTTGATAGCTTCGTATTTTGTCCGCACGAAGGTTGGCAAAGGGAACCTAGTGGCGAGATACTTTATTTCTCAATGTTTACCCGATATTCGAAGCATTGCAATTCAAATAGAAAATAGAAATAAAAAAAAACTCCCGAGGTTGAATCGAACTAGTTAAATGTCAACTTTGTGGAGTAGGAGCACAACTGTAAACGTGACAGGTAGTAAGTTCGATTCCCACTCGAGAAAATGAATAACACGAAAAGCCTTCAGAATTCGGCCGATATTTCGGAGCGGAGTGTCTTAACACTAGGCCTCTGCTTATTTATTATTTAAACTACCAATTTAAACCACTGTATCACTCTCTTTTCTATTTTTTATCTATAGGCACATTTACTCCAAGTATCGTATCCTATAAAGGCGTATTGTATTATATGTTGGCAGTTTTCCTAACGTCATTCTGGACCATCTGGGACATATCGGCTTTTAGAACAAAATATTTAACGACTCTTAGAAGTTAGAACATGTCAATGTGTTTCTATGTTACAAAATATAAATTTAGAGGACGTCGTGTAAATGCGACGGTTGCGTGTTTGATTCCCTTTGGGGGTATGAAATATTAATCACTAAGAGTATTACATATTTTCATTTTCTCGCTTTGGTAAACTGACAAAGCGTGGCATTAAGTTCACCACTGAACAAGCAATGCCTCGAGAATTCGGTGGGAACTGGGGAACGGTGTGCGTAAAGTGACTTAATGGGAACAGAGTATCTTAACACTGGATTCCTAGGTTTCCTCTGAATTCTCTGTTATGTGTGACATACAGCGTAAAACTACAAAATAAATCTATAACTGACTTCTTTAATATAATTTTAATTGATATGTTAGACAAACTAATAAAAAAAATTACCGAATACCAAATATTATGATGAGTGACCAATCTCAAAGCCGCACTTAATGAAAATGAAAATAATTCATTCCCCTAAATGGGGATAACAACCACAACGAAGTGAATACATATTTAAAAAAACCGATGAAATTATATATGAATTTTACTTTAATAATTTATTAATTCAACATGATGTCCGAAACTAACGTTAACTAACTTTCTAAGCGTAATTTTTCCCTTTTGGTGAAAAATCTAATATGAAAATCCTACCATACACATTATATTAAGGAAAACTATAAATAACAAAAAAAAGTAACAAAATATGTCACAATATACACAAAATTACAACATTCCATAGTTCCCAGGTAATTCACAAATAAAACAAATAAACGCAAAGCCTCAGAATGCTTACAAAATCTATATCAACTTACTAAGCCGGGATATAAATAGGGTAAGAAAAAACTACCCCCGGCAAATCCTTTATTGCGCATACAAATAAGGACCCCGGGCGACGACCGCAAGGGTTAAAATTTGATCCCTATAGAAGTAAATAGTATTCAGCAAAAACAAAACCCTATATCTATGTGGTTGCTATATTTTGTACACACAGTAGTGGGTTTTGGTTGTTTTTACTTTAAAGAGGTTGACGTAAAATGTAATGCTCTTAGTGATTATCATTTAAATTCATTATAATTATTATGTAGAATTGGTAAATATTTGTATAGTTTAATAAGCTGTTATTAAATATAATGTCGGTATATTATCTATATATATGACGGCACGCTGCTATGTATTAGTTTTAATTATAATTTCGCAATGGTTACATTTCGATTTTAATTGATTTATGTAATGGATTATATAAGAAGAATATTTAAAATGGAGCGGGTAACCCCGAATAGGGTAGTAGGTGTAGCCACGAATAATAGCAGACGTCATTGGTTGACAGCGATGGCGTGAGATGTTCACCAATTAACCTATTGGCTCCTAATCTATTGTAATTTTGTTAATCTTGTGAGATTTATTGTAAAACTGTTATGTAAACGAGTAATAAGACATTGTGGAATATAAGTGTGACTTTTATTTAAACATCTCTGTTCCTACAACGCCCACAAATGAATAGTAACAGCCAAGACCGCTTTGAGGCCCCTTTTGATGCTTCTACATCAGAAGTGGGATTACCAGCAACGAATAAGGAACAAAATACAGTACAGAGTGTTAAAATTTCACAAGATGTGAAAACTGTAAAAAATGTGAAGTTGAAAAATTATTTTTGACATGCAGAAACAAAATTTTACGGGAGCCATTGGTATTTGACATTAAGAAAAATTATGTTACCAAAGTTTAATTCTGATGCTGCAGACTACGACGCTCGCTCTTGGTGTGACATATGTTTACAAGAAAAACTTATTTATGGCATTGACTTGATAATTACAATGAGCAAGGTACAAAAAGAGTTAAGATAGAATTTGACAACTCCGAGATTGTGAGAGCAAAATCAAATAATAAGAATTTTTGGAAAGTATTAAAAAATAAGTTAAGTATTCGTTACGATAAGATTATTGCCGATTCTATTTTTCCTAATTGTTTCAAAAAGTCCATAGTTCATCCTATTTATAAAAAGTGGTAATAAAGAGCAACTATAGACCCATTGCTATATTGGAACGTACAATAAATCGCCGACTCATTAAATATCTCGAAAACAACAACCGAATATTCCAGTGCCAGTATGGATTTCGATTGATGACTTAATCAACTTTGTAGTTGATTCAATTCATATAATTCAATTCATAATCGACACTGTAGCAATTCCCATATTGTTAGACAAATTTGAGAAAACTGGTGTAAGGGGTAACGAACACAAACTATTCGAAAGCTATTTTACGGATAGAATGCAATACACTAAAATAGAAGAATATACCAGCATAAACATTGCTATCAAATATGGCATTCCACAGGGATGTATAGTGGTACCAATATTATTTTTAATATTGAACTTACCTATAAACTTTGGGAAAATTGTGTCTTTTGCTGATAACACCGTTTTACTGGTAAAAGGAGAAACCTGGGATCAAGCCTTTTATAATGCTCAGGCACCTAAGGGATCGGCGTCATCATGGCTTGCTCAATCTAGTTTTTCCCGGAATTAAATGGCCACAATTAAAAGATCTGTTCTCAGCTAGATTTGATACTGTTGATGTCCAGGTGGTCCAAGGAGGGACGACTACTTTATCTGCGTATGCCGGGCGCAGCTTATTACACTGTTCAGAAATATTTATAGGATAAACATGTATGGAAATAATGTCTATTGAATGTCATGCAGAATAGCTGCCAGCTAAGATTATAACCAAATTAATGATGTTATAAATGATAACACACCTTGGGAATGAAATGCTCGCTCCAGTCTGTTTCAAAGAAAAAGAGGACATCCGATTGGTGAGAAGACTACTCCGACTATGAAAGTGAAAAAGCCACTAATAGAAACATCACAGAGATGCTATAACTGTGACAAGCAGGGTCACGTATCCAGTGATTGTTGTGGAAATAGTAGTTGTAATAGCAATTTCTTATTCACGTTGTGAGATTTCAGATACTGCCTCATTTCGACAGTCAAAGGAAGCTGGCGTGCAGATGAAGGTGATTACTCCAGCTTGCTTCACGTGTGGTGAATGCGGCCACATCGCAATGCGCTGTATTAGTATGGATACCAAGGCAAGCGATGAACGGGTTGAACGATGGTGGAATGTTTACTCCATTCAACTAGCTATGGATCAGTTCTTAGATGAATCTGGTGAGAAGTTTTCATTTTGTTTCGGCTCTGTTGCCGAATGCTCTTTAATAAAGTCAGCTCTGTCGAGATAGATAATAATAAATCATGGTAAGATGCACTACCTGACAAACAGCTAGCCATTAGCGCAGCTATTATGAGTAGGATAACCAGCGCGAGTCCTTTAGAATTGTTAGTAGTAAAGGTTTCTATGCCTCTAAACTTAATGTAATTAGCCACGCATGAATTTGATTTGAATCTTATTATCGAGCAACCGACACGAGCAAAAGAAGCTAATGCTTCTTCTGAGAAGGTTTAGTTTGATAAACGTAAAGCAAAGTTAAAGAATTAAGTAGGTGATTATGTGCTGTAACCAAACCAAGCTTGACCCAAAAAAAATTTAAAGACTCTTAGAAGAGCCCGTAAGCCCGTAGTAATTGGCTTTCAATTCTAGTAGCACGAAGTAGTGCCGGAGATTGCAAGCAACAAAATAAAGTCAGAATGTGCCGATGACGGCCATGTTAAATAGTTACATACTCTTTTACCCTGTAGTAGCCTGTGTGGCTAAGACAAACAAACAAAGCTAAGACAAACAAAACAAACAAAAAAAAAAAA
>JAEBDU010006893.1:0-27934 GCA_016802625.1 Heliconius numata | reverse complement strand
GGCACTAAGAAGCAAGTGGAAAGGCTTACAACAGTTAGAGGAAAGATCAAAATTAATGACACGGCGATTGAACTCGTGAAAACCGCTCGCAACCTTGGCTTAATAATAGATCCTCAACAGAAGTACATCGAGCACATCAACACCAAGATTAGCAATGCATTTTTTAAACTTAAAACCTTGTATAAAATCAGATCCTATATAAGAGAGGACCTTCGACTCAAACTTGTGGATTCACTTGTCCTCTCCCTCTTTAATTACTGCAGTTCTGTCTTCAGTACTAGAATAAACTCGTACACGCTAAAGGCTATTCAACGGGTTCAAAACGCTTGTATTAGGTTTTGCTATAACGTGCCACGAAGAGAACACATAACACCCTATCTAAACCGCAAGGGTATACTAAATATGAGTGCAAGAATGGAGGTACAATACGCGTCTCTTATTCAAAGGGTTCTGTGGAATAAAAAGCCACAGTACTTATTTGAAAAGCTCACCTGGGCTAGTGATGGTAACAGAAGCCTTCGGCCAGTTAACCGGAACCTATTGAAAGTACCCCTACATTACACGTCCCGCTATCGCGGATGTTTTAAGTTTTCTGCAGCAAGAATTTGGAATGACCTACCGCCTCCCCTAAGACTTAAAATTAGTGCAGTTAATTTTAAGAATAACTACAAAAGAGCACTACTAAAACGGCAACTTGATGCAGAAAATCATAACATGGGTAAAAAGAGTTTAAAATATTATTTCTAGGCCTGAAATTTCAAACTAGTATACTAGTATTATTGATGTATGACTTATTCTCCTCATAAAACTTATTTATTTATTCCAAACCGGATGTAAATGTGTATATATGCACAAATAAGAAATAAGAACACACACACACGCACGCACGCACACACACACGCACACACACACACACACGCACACACACACACACACACACACACACTCACGCACATGAACGGATACCCTAATTCTATTCTTATTATTTTTCTTTTTTGTGAGAGTCTGTTTGTCCGTGATCCTAGGTGTAACTGAAAAACAGCGATGCTTGAGAGTAAAAACTCAAGCATCATTTAGCTGAGCTATACCTTTTGCCATAATGTTCTTTTGTTAAATTGTTAATTTGTTTGTTAAATGTGTATGTGTTGTTTATGGCAATAAATGTTTTTATTATTATTATTATTATTATTATGTCAGCAGTTAAAAGAAAGAGCAGTATAAAATATAAGTAATAATCTCTCTCTCTCTGTGGTGGTTGTTGTCAAAATGACAGCTCGAGTGTCCCCTTCTTGTTAGACAGATCATATAAGACTAACAAAAATGAGAGACTTGACATGTCATTTAATTGTCATTCCGCTAAGATCTTCGCTTGTTTAAAAAAAAGTAATAAATTGATGATGATTTGTTATTATTGTTATTTGTTATTTATTAGCTGTAAAATTTAGATTTAGAATTTTAAAAAAATATTTAACTTTTACTCGTAAATAACTTATAATATGGCCCCGGCCACAAGATTTATTTATAGTTTTTTTTTATTACTTAAAGTATAAGATGTCGCATCGGTCTTAGTTATCTACCCTACATCTAAACACTCATTAATCTATGTAGTGTTTCTTGTTTGCTCCTAAAAGGATCCAGAAGACTTTATCGTAGTACATAGATAAAGTTCCTTTATAAGCACCTACTAGTTCTATCTACTTCTATGGCAGTATGTATATCTTTTATCTTGTCTTTAAAGATATATTTAGGATTTAAAGATTTGCGTTTGGAGGATTTAAAGATATATTTAGGAAAACTAATCACATTCTTTTACTACAAAAAAAAATGTTTTTAGGTTCACTCTGTTTAGTAGAGGGAGCCTAGGAACCTAGTGTTAAGATACTCCATTCCCGTTAAGAGACTTTCGTTCTCTACTTTTCGCTGACTTCTAAAGGCATTGCGTGTTTAGTGGCGGAACTCAACGCTGCCACGTGACCATAGCGAGGAAATAAAAATATAAAACATTTCTTTTCCTTGAATAGAAATCGAACTCACTACCTGTCGTGTTTATGGTCGCACGCTTGTAGCCCTGCACCATAACTGGTCTTTTTGTATTTTTAAACTAAATTTTATGTTAAGTGATTTTATAAAACACCACAAGTGGTTTTAAAACTAATCAGAGCATTAAACCGCTAATGCCATTACTTACCTCTTTAGTGAAAACTTCCATTATATTTGTGAAATCACATTTAACTCTGGCTGGCATTTGAGACTTGATTACTTTTTACTCTCATTTATTTTCAAACCACCTGACAATTTCAAAGTAAAAATCTAAGAATCTAGAAGAAGAAAGAGAAAGAAAGAGCGGCTTTAAACGCTCAACTAGTTTTATTAAGAAAGTGACAGATTTTTATTACGTATGTAGATAAACATTTTTTTAATAAAGTTTAGCGGAACAAGAAAAAAAACAAGTAGGTATAATAAAATTTTAAATCCAACACATTTCATAAACGTTGATTAAAAACCGTCACTAGGTGGAATTAAACAAAAAAACGAAATATATTCATTACGAGTTCATTACACAAATGGATTCTTAATTAAAAGAGAAGATAAAGCTTTGAGGCCGTCGTGACGGAGGGGCACAGGCGGGTGACAGGCGTGTTTTCACGCGACGGTTGTGGGTTCGATCCCCAATCGGGGTATTAAATATTTAATATTATTTTTTTTCGCTCTGATAACAAGGCGAAGAGCGGCGTTAAGTTTCGCCACTCAAAAGCAAAGAATTGTATTAGCTCACTTTGCCTACCATGGTATAAGCGGAAAAGCGCGAGCTGAATTTTTTTCAGCTATAACTTTTATACGTCAAAGGTTTATTACTATGAATAAAATTCCATTTTTTCATGGTGTCTGTACAATGTGGTAAAAATGAAACAAGTTGTATTACTATTTCGAAATAAAAACACGAAATGGAGCACCATTTCGTAATCTCCAGACAAAATATGAAAAAAGAATCTGAGTGTAAACGAAGCTCAAAAGAGTGAATCTCTTTATAAGCACTAAGAATCACTTGTTTCAATATTATGCTTTGTTCAAAAGATGTCGCCGAAGAGATCTCGGCAAAGAATGTTTGAATTGCATTGTTGAATTGTTAAGTACGTATATAAGACGTATCTGAGGGCTGCTTTTAAAAGAATTAAGGGACGTGAGTGTGTTTTGTTTACATATATATTGTTGCATATATATGGTTGGATTTCCCACTAGGGAGAACTATTTTTTAATACTTTAAATTTCTGCCTCTGGCCATGGTCTGGTGACAGTGTCAGTACTTGAATAGTGGAACTCCTCAGGGGTTACTAGTAAGCCACTCGAGCTTACTCTTATATAACTTAAACCCCCTGAGTACATTTCATAATATTTGGTGTAGACAAGAGTCAGATCAGGTCAGAGTTAAAAAAAAACACGCATTTTCACGAATATCCAAAACAATATCATAATCAAATCGCTCTTCAAGGCAAATGTGAACTATTCGATTGCAACGTTATTTCCGTTTCACTTTTACACAACGACACAAAAGTGCAAACAGGGCTTAATTTAGATTGTGCCGAACACACTGGGACCCAGTTCGTTGTATTTGTTTGTAAAATTGGAATTGTTATGCAAATACGGTGTACGTGTCTAAGCCACCCGCGTTAAAGCCCTGATTTAAGGTTTATTTGTAACTAGCGACCCAAATGCGGCTTCGCCCGCTTAGATTTATTGTCCTATTATTGTTAAATTATACAAATCCATACCTATATTATAAATTCGAAAGTAACTCTGTCTGTCCCTCTTTTACGCAATCAGGGCGCTAATTTAATTGTGATAAAATACTCATATAGAGATACTTGAGGGTCTCGGGATGAACATAGGATACTTTTTTTTCTCATATTTGTAATATTTGTGATATATATCAATATATTAAAATACTTATTAATTTGACATGCAATTTATTCCGCCATGTTAATAACAACCGTCGCTTGATTAACGCATCTCTCTATTGAAAACAGAAAATAATTTCATAAATATATTTAATAAATATTCGTATAGTTCAAGCGGGCGTAGCCGCGTTCGGGTCCACTAGTTATCTAATAAACTACGTTTTCACTTGTTGTCAAGAATGTGCATTTATTAAATGTCACATTCATATGGATATCCATTATAGTTCGGTCACGATTCTCGTTATCACTGGATCTATTTGCGTTATTCTACAATATATTGTAAATAGGTCATGCCGTATGAATATACGAGTACGAGTATATTAAAGAAATATAATATATTTTTTATAATCTTCCTTGCTTTATTACCTTAGAGTTATTAAAATTGTGTTGCGTAATATAGCGTCTTTATTTTTGTTCAAAGCATTTAAAAAGTCTATATTTACTATTTCAATTATGTTTGCAAGAAACCGCGACGGTTTAGGGTTAGATTTTCATTTGCTTAGATTTTTATTTCCTTGCTCTCGTAACGAGACAAGGCTCAGCGTTGAATTCCGCCACTCAAAACGCTATGTCTCAAAAGTTAGGCTGAAAATGGAGAACGGAGTAATACTCTATCATATACGATATACAACGTGAAACCAACAAAAATAGAAAAAATACTTCGATAATTAAATAAACAATAGCTACGTGCTCTTTTTCACATTTCAGGTTAAAATGCATTCGATTACAAAAAGCCGTTACAATGTTATCATCATATCGGATCTATTGGAAATCTGAGTAAATCTCGATGACCCTCCTCGTTTACACACGCCTCTCACTTTCAGGATAATACCATTTTATTTTATATCCGTTTTATTACAAAATAAATACTTATATAATATTATTATGAACCTACGATGAGAACAAGCATCAAATTAATATTCTTTATTCAGCTAAACGCGGCATCTTGCATTTAGTAGGGTAAGCAGAGGGAGTGTAGTGTTAAGGCACTCTGCTGCCCACTGTCTCCCGAATTCTGGAGGTATTGCATGTTGTGTAGCGGCACTCAACGCCGCGCTTGCAAACAATATTAATTGCATGTTATTTAAAGAAAGTTAATATAAAGGAACTATGTTTAAATAAAATATCTTAAGCAATAATATTGAACGTAATCTACTAATCTTAATGTTTTTTTGCTTAAAAAAAAATTAAGTAAAGATCAAAATCGATTTTGTATCATCTCTATATACGCACAGTCCTACATTAAGATGTTTCCTAAGCGCTCCCTTATTGAAAGATATGAACGAATATTATGAAAAGAAATAGGGTAGGGCAACTATTTAAGACGCTGTTCAAAAATATATCTTTATATCAATATAAGTTGGCTGTAATATATTTATATCGATATAGATCAGCTTCATGCTGTATCCCGCATACAGCAGGTAGAGGAAACCTAGTGTTAAGACACTCCATTCCTAAGTGTCCACCGATTTTTTCAGTGTTAAGTGGCGGAACTCAACTTCGGGCTTTTCTCTTGGTGCCAGAGCAAGTAAAATTAGTGTATATTAATGAATAATAAATGATTCCCTCAAATTGGAATGGTACCCGCAACCGTTGCGTCACAGCCACACTCTTGAACCCCTGCGCTACGACATCTTCAAAGGAAACTGGGGAACGGAGTGTCTTAACACCATATCGATATAAGCTAGCTGTAATTTATTATTTATATCGATATAAGTAAGTTTTAATATATTTACATCGATATAAGTTAGCTGTAATCGCTTGCTATAGGGTCTCAATCGAGAGCTTTGCGTTGAGTCCCGCGTGAACGTATAAAACTCCTTTGACGCTCATCCGCCCTATGAATATTTTACTTTATAAGACACCGCGATTTTAATAATGTGTGTTACGCGAGTCTTTTAGGCTTACCTTCTCTTCTCTTCTTTGATGTATTGTTAGCTATGTGGTAATTATGAAGCATTAAGGAGCGTATACGTTGAATATTTTGGAAAAAATATATTAAAAGTAAATTATTTCTCTATAGCGACATTTTATAAATGTGAATAAAGTACCTATAGGGTTTTTTTAGATTAACCTGTATACTGCTTATAGAAGAGTAGACAAAGGGAACGTGGGAACCTATTGTTAGTACATTCCGTTTGCAATAAGACACATCCGTTGCCCGTTCGCTGAATTCTGAAGATATTGCGTGTTCAATGGCGGCAATCACAAACACAGGGCTTTACCTCGTTACCCAGAGAGAAAACTAAAATATTAAATATTTGTTTTCTTCGAGTAGGAATCAAATGTACACTCCTGCACCACGACTAACCTCAAGTAAGTTATATATTATAATTGAATATTGATATAAACACACTTACGTCCACGTCCCTAGCACGTAGCACAGCGGAAATGGAACAGGAGCTACCCATATAGATCTCGCGTTCCGTTTCCTCCCCTGAATGAGGCTTTGCAATTTTATGAAATGACTAACTTTCCGTCATGACCTCGTTTATCACAGGTAGATTTATGGTCTACACTGTCAATTTAAGTATGCAAAGTTGTTTTATATTTGTTTTAATCAAAATGTCTAATAAAAATTTATATTTGGTAGATTTGCTTTTTTTAAAATGAAAATTTAAATCAACTTCACGCTGTATCCCGCACATGGCAGGTTTAGAACAGAGAGCCTTGTGTTTAACAGAGTATGTTTATACTAAACCCTCGCTAAATCCACTACCAAATTAACAAAAATTTAAAAAAATAAATACAGGTTGAAAAGAGTGAAACCTCATTAATATAGATCATCAATGGTACGAGATGCCGTTGCCAGTAACGATGATCACTTCTGTGGTTTTGTATTTGATTGATTCAGTTTAATTTCCGTGGTCTGTAATTCATTTTAGCATATCTGGTGTCAATGTTAAAGCCGAGTGGCAAAAAATGTAAAAAAACGTTTTTCGTTTAAAATTTTTCATTAAATTACTGAAATACAGTAAAGCTAAAGCAGGTTATCAAATTTGTTTACATCGTAAGCACAAATATGTTAGAATATGTGACTGTAAACGCAACGGTTGTGGGTTCAATTTCGTTTGGGGGAATGAGTAATTACTTATTTACTTCTTTTTTTTTAATCAATCGCTCTAGTACCAAGGGGAAGCGCGGAGTTAAATTCCACCACATATTACATAAAGCCTCGATAATTCCACAGAAAATAGGGAATGGAATGTCTTAACATTAGGTTCCCTCTGCCTACCTTGCTATTATGAGAGATACAGCGTGAAGCTGAAATTTTTTTATACAGATATAAAATTATAAAACGTATATTTTGAGTTGTGCTCTAAATTCCAAACTACACTAAACTACCTTCTATCTAGAAATTATTTGACTAAGGCTATCCCCATATAAACATTACACGAATAAACCTGTAATTTCGTAAACAATTTTAGTTCTAGACCAGCTATCTGCCACAAGTAGACACTATCACAAAAACTATGTCTGAACTGACCACGCCCTGTTTCAGTTATGTCAGTTCGGTTCAGACCCGCCCTTGTCATATTATGAAAGTTTTAGAATTTCATTTATGTTCGCTTCCCAGCAAAATTCTGTACATATTACTATTTATTAGGAAACTTCTGGACCTGCGTTTTTCATTCCCAGGCTTTTTGTATAACTACACTCTGACACTGTGTCAGTTGCAGTATTCTACTTATGACTAGCCAAATGCATTTTAATTTATCTGGGATATTTTGTTTCTCTTTTTTTCCAGCTTCACGCTGTATCCTGCATGTAGCATTGTAGGCAATAGGAGCCTAGTTTTAAGACACTCCGCTCCCCACTTTTCGCCGAATTCTAGAGACATCACAACAGTAGAACAAAATTTTGAATATTTCATTTTCTCGAGTGGGAATCGAACCCACAAAGACTGGCCTCTATATTAAATGTGGTATGTTTTAAAATCTTTAAACATACTGTCTATTTTAAAAACAAACCTAAAGAATTCAATCGAACTATTACTTCAATGGGATTTGATGACCACTCAATTAATTGGAATTCAATCGTATTAATTCCACTAATTGAATAACTTCAAAGCAATTTTTCAATAAAATCTATAAAACGAATTTAAATGCAGCCGTTCTTTTTGAACAAACAAGCTTCTGGCCTTTAAAAAAATGTATGCGATTTTCCCGGTGAAAATCAAGGAAAATACGTGTAATGTCTTTAGTGAACAAAATGGAAATTCTATTAAAAAAACAGAAATCATATTCTTATAGTAATGAAAGCAAAAGTTAAGACTCGTTGACTATATTATAATAAATACACTTAACTTACACAAAGTAAAATTCAATGAACTATTGTACTGCATTTATAATCTGCATACAAATTATTAAAAAAATCTTTTTTTTTTCAATTACAAATATGCAGCTTGTAAAGAATAAATTACTAGAGAGACGGCTTCGTTCGCTGAAACTAACTTTTATATTTTAGCCAAAACATATTTTTTTAATAAAAAAGTATCCTGTGTCTTTTTTTATTAGAAAGAATATGTGTACAAAGTTTCATTATAATCGGTAGAGTACTTTTAGCGTGAAAGCGCAACAAACAAACTTATATCCACATTTATAATATTAATACGATTAATACATATATTTTGTAAAATATGTTTTCTAACTTTAAATCAAGTAAATCACCAGAAGTTTTAATTAAAAATTCTCGAGTGCGTGACTGTAACTCTTGAAGGAGGCTTAGCACAAGAGTCGATGATTGTTATTTGCTTGTTTGTGTTCTCTCCGCCCTCACAGGATAAAAATAAAATAGAATTGCCTTTGTTCTCGAATATTACAGATACAACGCTAACTGTCCCTGTTCGCTGTCAAATACAGCGAAATGTAAATATTTTATTCCTTTTATCATATTTTGTTCACACGTAAATGTAGGTTCCTTCCATCTATAGAAGCTCTCTGCTTTTTGTAGTAAATAATAGTTGGATCGTATTAGGGTTCCGTACCTCGACAGGTAAAAACGTAACCTTTATAGGATCACTTCGTTGACTGTCTGTTCGTCTGTCAAGGCCATTTATTTCGATATCACGTGAAGGTATCAAGCTGAAATTAATATCAAATATGCATATTTATATGTATATTTATACATATTTATATGTATATTTATGCATATTTATGCTTCGAATTTGTTGCATTTTTTTACAATATTTGCCACGTAATCAAAACCTACAGGGGATTTCCCATGGACCTACAGTTATGAAGATATTTGATACGAAGTGAGAACTGACTAGGAATTTCATAGAAAAAAAACTTCTCCTGTCCCACAGGGAAGTGTCTATTAAGACATTCCATTAGGAAACAGATTCTTAATACTAGGTTCCCAGGTTCCGTTTCGTTTGCTATTTCCGATCTGTTATATTAATAAGTGGACATTATAACGAGTTTTGCACAAAGGTAATCTAAAAACGAGCAGCTGATGGCGAAAATTAAATCAGGAAACTGTTCACCTTTTTCTTTTTCCCAATACCATTCGTACTGTTTGTTTATAGTGCATTGAAACTTTGTTAAGGTTTCCAACTCGATACAGAACTCGTTTGTGTAAATTGGATGCTTGCTACTTCGAATGAGCTGTCTAAAGCCTGAGGTGGGATACGCTAAAGTGCTAAAGAATTACTTCCGTGTTATACTTTAGCGACCTATTAAATAAATATATTTATCAGAATAAAAAGATATTGTGTAAGTAGAAGTGTTTGAAACGATATTTTGAATAATTTATTTACATTAGAAATCCACGGCTACAGAGTACTGTTATTCAGGAAATACCTAATCAGCAGGGTAAGGCAGAGAGAAATCAGTGTGTGTAAAGCATAGATAGTATGCTTAAAGCTTTGAATATATTAAATATTTCATTTCCTCGAGTGGGGGTGGGTGTCAAATGTATTTATTAATTTATTAAGTAAAAAAGTTTATTTTAAATAGATTTATTTAGAAAAAGTAGACGGGAAATTCGAAAAGACGATTCTTCTATTTTCGCAGCTTTACTTTCTTTAATTAACACCTATACCTATATAAAGTTTCAGGTCTCAATTAATATTTACCTTTCAGTTGCTATGAGCCGCCCTTCACCTCCATGTTCTGCCCGACGACGATGATCAGTATGATGAAGACGAGCAGCAGCACCAGAATGCAGCAGATGGCGACGGCGAGCATTGCCGCGTGTTCGCCCAGCTTGGCGGCGCCCTGCGCAGCGCTGAGCGCCGCGGTTAGCGTCGCCGCGACTACGCGCGCACTAATTGTGTTTTACTCGATATTCGAATTTTAAATGTTCAATATTTCTTCACTCATTTTGATGTGTTGCCAGTTGTTTTGAATAGTTAAAATAAAAAATTGATTTTAACAGTTTTTTTTATTCATTTCGTAATTTATTTGCTTGCTATTTTATTTATATTGTTTTTTTTAATTAAAAATGGTTATTTGACACTTAAATTATTACTGTTCTAAAACAGACCTTTGCTCTATATCAACTACGATTTAAATCAGTCTTCCTTCTTTAATATTATTGTCAAAGATTGGAATGTAATTTTATGCTTCACTAAGGTGAACAGACTTGAAGCTGTAGTTAAAAATAAAATAATTGTTTAAGTAAAATATTTATATTGTGGGTGTTTAGATACTTCACCAGATTATTACATTTTTTTTCTTGTAAAAATAAAAGAAAATGGCTACGGCATGACCCTTGATATTTCCGGTAACGCTCTAGGCCTTTTAGATTTAAGTCCAATTAGAAGTTAAAAAATTCTAAGAACAACTGCGTATAAAGTTTTAATATTCATCCAGAAATTTCTCTGAATGAATAATTTAAGTAAAAATTATTCAAGTATTTTATAACAAGGTGTTGCCGCAATTTTATTGTTTTAAATCAACGCTTTAAGAACTGGTCACCCCATTGAAACCGGGCCTGAGTACGTAATTATAATTTTAAAATTGGCCTAAAAAAATGGGTTTTTTTAGATCTTAATATTTAAATATCAAATATTTCTATTAATATTTAATTTAGCCGAAAAACGAAAAATGATAACTCATTGAATTCGGCGCAACGTGGGGAACGGAATTATCTTAATAGGAATCTCTATATATGGGATAAGCGGAAAGTTAAAAAAATATTTACAAAAAATCCAACAAAAAGAAAAAAAGAAAATCTCTCCTAAGTACTCTAGAATGTGCTATACGAACATAGCCTACCATATGTTAACTAATAAAACTGAGAAGCATAACCCTCTTTTCGGGACTACTTCCACCGTTGTTAGGAATCAATGAACAACGACGAGAGACAGTAGAATGGTCTGATTTACGAACAAATGGCTCTGGGACGCGCTCAGATGGAAATTGAGTCGAGGTCACCATCAAATACCAAAACTCATATTAAACAACGTGAACACACGGTCTTACATTAAACATTATGTAGTTTTGATTAAGTACGGGTAAATATTTACAGATAATAAGAAGTTTATATTAAAATAAAAATATTTCTGAATATATATTAAGTTTTTTTTTTAATAACTCACATTAGGCCACTGATATTTGGACTAATGAAGACTGACTATTCATTTTTAAAGGAATTGTTTCTCCGAAATATAAGAATGGCAACATTAAATTGAAATCAAGATTTTTTTAAACTTTTCAAGGATTAGCTATGCAAGGAGCGCGGATGGCTAGGTTCACTGTGGTTATCCTGCTATGCGTGATACCGCGTGAAACTAAGAAAAAAATCATCACCATTGTTTAAAACATTCTGTAACTTATGTTCTTGTAAATAAGAATAAAAATAAATAAATAACAAGAAAATAAGATAAATATTTTCATCAATATTATATTAATTATATGAAACTTTGGGAAGCAGCCGCAACAGTTTCTACTGTCAATATTGGTCAGAAGTTTTTGCACCGTAATTAAGTAGAACACTGAGAATGTCTTATTAATAATATTATTTCGCAAAGTATTAAAAAAAGCATACTTTTTTACTGTCTAATTTAAGCATGATATATTCTTAATTTAGGAACATTTATTTGAGGAACATTCTCATCAAAATTAGCTCAGTAGTTTTAGAGATATAGGCATTATATATTTGGAAGGGAAATAAGTACCTAAGTAATGTACTTTTCTTTATAAATCGGTTGAATTTCTTCATATACTAAAGTATATAAAATGATTTTAATACGATAGCATTTAGAATTTCAATTATTAATTTAACACCGCAATACTAACTAAACTTACTAGAGTCTATATAAGTACGTTGACTATAACTATTGTACAATATTCCGAGAAAGCAATCAGGACTTTAAGTGATGCATGCACCAAGCACGGCTCTAGTATAGGTAAAGGAAATTAATTTGCTTCTTCGGTGCGAGTCGAGTTTCATATAAATAATTGAATTGCGTTATAATATTTGTATCATATTATTATTATTTTCTAATTTTCACACTGTAGCTCCCAACTAGCGGGATAATCAAAGAGATAACAGTGCCAGGCCACTCCGTTTGCGATTAATTGTCTGAATTTGAGACATTGCGTATTGTAAGCCGGCAGAACTCAACGCTGCACCTTGTCTTATCAGAGAAATGAAATTAAATGTAATTCGCGGTTCTAATTGGCGATGGATTATGGAATCTACAGCCATCATCTTTACAGACTGAAATTAATATTGTATTTTCCATTTAATATAATAATGACACAATATAATATATTTTTATTAGTCTAATGGCGAAAAACAATAGATATCTGTTGTAATCTTGATTTTCAAAAATATTTGTTTTTAAATTAATAAAAAAATATGATATAATACTTGTATTTATAAACATATTCATTTGCAAAAATTATCATTACGTAACGACTAATAACAAAACAACATTCCGTAATTTTTCTCTGTTTTATAAAAAAAAATAATCCAACATACACTTAAAGTTATATTGTGGAAAAAAATCAACAGAATATTTACTCTACATCTTGAGCATATTTTTATACTATAAAAAAATGGTCACTGCTTCGCAATGAGAAAAGCTACTCCATTCTAAGCTAGTCCATTAGCATAATTTGCCGAGGTCTTTTTACAGCTAGGTACTTCTAGAGAAAAAATATATAATATTAATAATTGTTAAATCTTGCATTTTTTACTGTTAATACTAATAAACTATTACACTTGTTTTTTTTTTCTTTTTATTTATATGCAGTCGAGGTTTTTATTTTTTTAAATATATTTTTTTCCCTTTTTGTTAGGATTAAGATATGAGGTAATAAAGAATATTACATACATACATACAAGATACGCGCGAAAAACATAACCCTCCTTAACAGTCGAGTAAAAAAATAAAAAAAAAACAAATACTTTTTAACGTAATAAAGACGACAACGTTACTTAAACCAAGATATCGAATATCGATAATACGATATCGATATATCGCATCACTGTCGCTGTATCGATAATTAATTAGATTCGAAATTCGAATTAACATCAATAAATACATCACCCGTATTATGACAGTGCACAATTTACATCAAGTTTATGTTTCAAACGTACTATATATACTCGTATATCTATGAATGTAGGTTGTATTCGAGTTCGTATTTCTAACGGCAATACGCATATAATAAATGGATCAATCATTTGTGACATTTAATATAATAATTGTATTTCTAATATATTTAAATTTGTGTGAACGATGTTTACTTCTATTCATTTATTCTTCTGATTATTTTCATTTCGCTCTAATTTAAAGTCAAAGCGCTGCGTCGAGTTCGTCACTTAACGTGCAACGCCTCCAGAATTCAGTGGTAATTGAGGAACGGAGTGTTTTATCATTAGGTTCCCTCTGCCTCTGATGCAGTAAGGTACTGTGTGCGGGATATAGCGTGAAGCTGAAAAAAATATTTATTCTATGGCAGTATGAAATCAAGAATGTTCTGTATTGAAGCACAGTTGCCAGTGCCTATTAAGATGCAAATAAAGTTTTAACAGAACGGAATGAGAATTTGAACACTAGGTTCCCAGGTTCCCTCTTGTGTGGAGTATACAGGGTGAAGCTAAAAAAAATCAAATTATCATATAGCAACACAAATAAGCATAAGAGTATAGTAAATTAACAATTCCACGACCATTCCAAGCAAGATATCGTTAAAAGAAATAAGATTGTTTTTTAGAATTACAATCAACAACTACGTAGTAGAAGTACTTAGTACTACCGTGCATTGTGAAAGGCACTCGACCCATTTCGATATTTACCCCCGCAGTTAGGCTCTCTGCCATTTTAATAAATATTTGTCGCATTTCGAAAACTTCTGAAAATCTCGAATTAATATTGTAATTGGAGCAGAAATATCTGATTCGTATTATTTGTATCTGTTATAAATATTAATATAAAGTAAATAATTCAATAATTAAATACTATGCTATCGTATATTCAATTATTTTATGCTGACAAATTTCAGTTTTTCGGAACTGCTGAAGATTATTTATTATCATCTAACACTCTACTACTACTTTAGCTCTTCGTGACAAATGACGGAATATCCTAAATATTATTCTTTCTTTTTATTTCAGTTTAGGCAGAGGGAACTTAGTGTTAAGACTGAATTGTTATTTAACTGTTAATTAACTGTTAAGTTATTTATATACAAAAAATAATACCATTATGTATATTTTTGTAAACTTTCAACCATTATCTTCACTTATATAATTCTTTACTTAAATTAAGAAACAATATCTTCATAAACGAAATACGCCCACCTTTAGTATATAAGTGAAATGAGAATTGTATTTTTACATTTGATTTGAAAAATAGATGTAAACATAATTTCATTAATGAAATATTTAATTTTCATTTCTTCGCTTTGGTGTCGAGGCGAAGAGCTCCGCCATTCAACACGCAATGCCTCCTGAATTCGGCAGAAACCACTTTCTCCACAGAACGGAGTGTCTTAACACTAGGTTCTCTCTGCCCACCCAGCTGCGTGCGACATACAGGTTGACGGTAAAAAAAGTAATATCATTTTCATTTAATTTACATCCGTTTATTAAAGTGAAACTACCATCCACATCTAATTACATTTTCCCTTAGGGGTAATAAGTACCGTTTACAATGCAAATATATAATAGAGCATCCGAGGAGCATCTCCGACGTTTTACAGAACTAGAAAATTAAAAGGTTTATTGAATTTACACATTTCTCATTGTATTCTCGAGTTTTCTCACTGGCACTCATTACTGGCGACAGAGGGACAAAGGAGTGAAAATCCTCGCAACGGAAGAGTGTCTACTTAGCAAAAGCACTTTGTAAATAATGGAAAAAGATCCACAAGGATACAAAGATTTTAATTATGATCATAAGTCTAATGTAAAGAATAGATTTTTATCCAACTGCAAAGAATGGAAAGGTTATGTTTTTTGCGCATATCTTGTATGTATGTATGTAAAATCATTTATTACCTTATATCTCCAGAACCGCTAAACGAGTTTACATAATGCGATGTAGATTTTTTCATCTATCTAAATAGGAGACGTTAAAAAAATAAAACATGGAGCCTGTAATGCAATTGTACTTAGTGATTTTTTTTTTAAATACTACAATAAACCGCGTTTTGTTTACTAGAGTAAGGAAATGAAAGTAAATTTGATATAATCTCATACCATGGAGTGAGGATCGAACCCACAACCTTCGCGTCTGCAGTCACATGCCATTAAATAAGTGCAACTTAACATATTTTATTAAAATCTAATTAAGATAAATAGAACAAAAATGAAACAGAATAGCAGAGCCATTACTAAAATTTCGCAGCAAAAGCTAATTTCACTTTAAGGTTCATTTTTGGACTCCCGAAAGTTTATGATTTACGGGCGTGTAAGATAGCCCTAGAAGTAATAAGGACGCGAAGCGTGAAATAGCGAGATAGGAAATTATTTTGTTAAATTAACTTTTTTTGATACAGGTGTTCTGTAACGCTGTAATATATTGCAACATGGTAGTTTTTAGTACTTTTGGAAGAACTTTAATATACATTTACTATAAGCAATTAAAGCCTTAATTATAATTTAATTAAAACGTTGAAAGTTAATATGAGCTTTGATTAACTAATGTTTGGAAACATTGGACTCATTGATCGGATTTCGAGATATCATTATCAACTTGGTAAAAGAGTGGCCAAGAAAATATAAGTAGAAACTATTGCGTAAATACTTAAGAAGTTCCTTTTGAGGACTTGACGAAGTATTTTCTCCTATTCAATCCAAAGTAGGGTTATTTTCGGATAAGCATAATCATCTTTTTTTTTATAAGGTGATGCTTTTTGTTAAAAAGTAATTAAGCCTGGAATCAGGAAATCTGGATCTTGTAATCAGAACCTAGGCTATATTCATTTTTATTGATTTTGAAGAATGGCACATTCGGTGAAAAATCATTTTTACGTAAGACAAGAAGAAATTCTCGAAATCATTAACGGAGTGTCTTAACACTTCCCATGTTCCCTCTGCCTACTCTGCTATATGAGGGATGCAGCGTGAAGCTAATAACTGTAAATTATTTCTTTAACCTTAAAACTGTGTCTAGCGATAGCCAGTCATAAAATTCCTTATATATATTCTTTATATGCTTGTTATTAGCAGTATTCAATGCTAGGGACAGGACGGGTCGCTGTTGACAAGGGTACGACACATGGAAGCCACTTCACATCGAGTTAAAATATATCTTCGAAATCTCTTCATGGAGTCACGACGCCTAATTCTAATAAGATGAGTCAGCCTATTTTTGCTATCTGATATCGTAATATAAGAAGGGGCGATTTAAAATATGATATCATCGAGAATAATGTATTTATTAATATTTATGAAGAAGTTGGAATAATGCAAGTAGAACATATTTTTTCTTTTGCTTACAGACAAGTAAGTAGAAGGAATTTAGTATTAAAACACTCCATTCCCCACGGACCGCATAATTTTGGAGATATTAACGTTTATAGCAGTATGGCATAACTCAACGCCGCGATTAATCTTTTTACCACAGCGGTGTAACGAAAATAATTACTTGAAAATATACATTCATAGTAATAACATTACTATACGTACGTATTTAAATATTCAAGTATAATAAGTATTATTATTTTTGCCTAGTAACAATTGTATTTAAGTATAAGCGGAGCGGCGTTTGTTCAATTGCATCTTTGCTTTTCAATAATTTCAAAATTTGTAGAATATATTTATTGATTTTTAAAAACTTATTTTATATTTAAAATATTTTCTTAAATTACAATAAATGGATAAAATAGAAGAAAAAAATAACCTTCACAAATGTAAAGAATATTCAATAATTTGTAAATAAAAACAACATTTTAAATTTATCAATAAATTAATTTTAAAAATAAATAAAATAATCCTGATGAAGTATCTAATTTAAGAAATATATATTTTATATTCACCTTAATTTTCAGCATATAAATGTAATATGATATTTAATAATAGCAACACTCAATATAATTATGGTATATGACAACAACACTATAAACATCTACAACAAATATATAACACTACATTTGGCCTATTATAGTAATATATTTAAAAAATAATGCTTAAAATTATGATTATTATAGGTTATTTTAATAATTATATTTGTTTTTGTCTTTTTATTTCAAATATTCGCGCGATACCGTCCGCTAGTGACGTGCTACGTCGATTAGTTTCCGACTGAAACTGAGCGAGTACCGAGCGTAGGGCGGGCGGGAAACCAGCCAATCGTAACCGCGCATCTCGGCTTCGTTGAATTGAGATAAAACACAAAAAAACACCCATACATTTACCTAATTTTTCTGATTAATATTTTTATGGAGTTGTTAATGAATTTTACTTTTTTGAATGATATTTCAAATACTTTTTGTTTTATTTGTTTGAAACAGCTTATTTACAGAAAAAAATGTAAAATCTGTTATCCTTCTATCCTATCTTCCCGTTGACCTACAATCCTGAATTTGATATGGAACCCTCAGTGACTCGCACGTGATCGGATTTTTTCACTTAACTAATCTTTATTTTTGCTATCTATAGTAACACGGCAACTAAAACTAAGATTAAAAATCTTAGAATCCTCGATATACGATGCTTAAAAAATCCATTAACCTCAACATTCATCCATCAAAGTCTTTCGTAATAAAAATGTTAAAGGTAATATGGATGGATAAACACTGCTCATTTTTCCTTTCTTACATTAATTTTATTTGGGTTAGTGAATTGAAAATTATTCATTTTATCCCGTTGATTTTTTTAGCCCAAGATTTAAGTTCCCCTTTTTGCTATTTCGTGTTTTTACTGTGGTCTTTGTGATTACTATTCAAATGTTTAACTATGAAAACTCGAGGCATTGTGTGTAGACTGGCGAAACTCAACGCCGAGCTTTATTAGCTTACCAGATCAAGGAAGTCACAAGGGAATTGAACTCCTTGTGCTCTGCGCCACGACTGGCCTCAAAAATAAATAATAAAGCTACAAAAGATTTTATAATATAAAATTTTCATAAAATCATAACCTAACCTAACCCTGTAAGCTGTATATTAGTTTACATCAGACTAAGTAGACTACTAATAATAACTATTAAGTACAAAATTATCCAAGCTACTCAGCTTAAGTAGACTAAACGTACCGGTGAGGCGTTACGTGAAACTAGAGTATCCAACTTCAGAATCAGTTGTGACCGAACGTCCGGGATAATCCGGGATTTTCACAGAGACCTTCCTGTAGGTACTCGACACCTAATGGACATTTCTTTCAAGTTGGGACTAAATTAAAAAATATTTTAATGTTAGGTTATTATAGATTTGTTTTATTTGTACATTCCACTGACCTGTAGTCCCGAAATTGGTACGGAACTCCTTAGGCGAGTCTGACTCGCGACTGACCGGAATTTTTATCAATTTGATTTTAAAATAATAGATCGAAGTAATAAAATCATAAAACTATAAAATCACAAAAAATTTGCTACCCATATAATGGGGAAATAATGGGTTGTGATTAAATTTTAATATTAATTTAATAATTTTTAATAATTTTAATTATATTAGTCCTATCATCTACTTACAGGGTATGTAACTAGAAGACTAGCTTATGCCCTTGTACTTTTGTTGAGAGTAAATCTTCTTTATGACTACTGTTTGAGTGGTGTTGAAAATGAATGAAAAATCTTAAAGAGAGTTAACAATAAGAATTCAAATTTTTTCCTAGATAAACGAAAAAAATCCAGAATAAAAGAAAAAGTAAAGTAAACCAAGTTTGAAATATTAGGCTTTAATTCATCACAAAGCTGGTATTCTATGAATGAAAACTATCTTACGTTTTCAATTGAATTTTGGTTTGAATCCACTCCAAGAAATGAAATGTTAAATATCTTCATTTTCCTCGCTCTGGTAACGAGGTAAAGAACGTTTTCTTGAGTATGTTGAGGTTCACCACTCAAAAGCAATGCCTTCAGTATTCGGCGGAAAGCGGGAAATGGAAGTGCCTTAATGGAAACGTAGTCTCTTAATATTAGGTTCCCAGGTTCCTACTAAATGAAAATAACTGAGAGTTACGCCTACAGCATTCCTCCCAAAAATATCCAACATAAAAATATTTTTTAATTCAAATCAGTAGTTCTTGAAATTAGCACGTTCAAACAAACACTTACATATAACATTAAATATAATTTTTAGTATATTTTGTCGTTCATGACACCTATACACGACGGTACAGTCCATAAAGCAATATTTATTACACGTATAAAATAATCTAATATATATAGCTATACATAGATAAGTAAATATTTCATGTGACGATAAGGAAGATGTTTTTTATGATATTTGTTCTCACAATGTATTCCTTATAAAATAATATTACCTTTGCTTATTCTCAGCCTGTTTATATGAAAAGTAAATTAGTTATTAAAAGATGGGAATGGGTTACTTCTGAGCCTAATACCTTCACGAAACCATTTTTTTCGCCTGTTTTAGGGATATTAGACGCCTGAGAGACCACTGATGGCAAAATTAAATTCTTCCGTTACATATAAATATGTATATATAATTTTTTCAGCCTCGCGCAGTATTCCGCTAGGCTAGGCCTTATATGCTAGGCTTATAGCAGTCCATTCCCCACTTTGCGCCGAAATTTCGAGGCATTGTGAGTGGTGGAACTTAACGCCACGAACTTAACTTAACGAACTCACAACCGTCGCGTTTTACAGGCACGCGCTTGCGTTTTGTGGTTGCGCCATGATGGCCTGAATTATTATATTTTGAAAAAATGAATGTGGAAAATGTATGGGGAGTGGCGGAACTCGGTATCAGAGCGAAGAAATATTTAATATTTTTTTCTCGTGAAGAGAGAATTCGAGAGAGAATCGAATCCACAACCGTCACTCATACAGTCGCAATCCCAGGAATACGACAGCCTCAAACATTTTATACCCAATAGAAATAGTTTTACAAAATAGAAAATATATTCTGAATTCCACTTCCATTTCCAAAGAATTCTTGTCGACTGTAAATATTTGAATAGTTCACAATACGAATCACACAGTCATCTACATAGATTTACTAGAATTGAAAAAGAAGTATGTGGATTTAAAGAGACTTTCACTATTTTGTTACGTCCAGATAATAGGATACTTCTTAAATTAATCAGTAAATAATATACCTAAGTTTCTATTGAAAGAAAATTGGGAAGTACAATGGGAAGTATTGTTTATTTTCCAGGTGTACATTTAGTTAACTACACGACAAGAGACATATATATACTCGTAGATGATACACCGAACTTACTAACTCTAAATAATGTGTTATATATTGAAATACTTTTAAAAAGTAAAGTAAACCTAATATTTTTTTTCTCACAAAACAAGAAAATTTAAATGTACAAAAGTTACGGATATCTTGGCTACCTACAAAAAAACAAATATGTATATGATACCTACCTACTTTATGCAAGAATGCTGCGAAATAATAAATTCTTTTTTAGTCTGTCTTTGCCCTTGCGGGGACAATAAATACATATCTTTTTGAATCGTGTGTGTACTGCCTTGTTGATATATTTATTTAAAACTGTAATATACTTGTTTTTACGGGATATACGCAAAAAGATTGAAACCGTTGAGGCTATCGATTGCGGGTTTGCTTCCCACTGGGGGGAAAATTATTTCAATTTCCTCACTTTTATGGAGACAAAGCGCGGAATTGAGTTCTACACTCAATATCTCCTAAATTGGGCGATGCGTGGGAAGCGACTTTATAATTAAACGTAAAATGGAAAATCTCATTGTTTTCTCCTTCTCGTATGAATTTCGCGAAGCCCTTTCTTAGTGGTCTCTTAACCTAATCAAGCAGTTTCGTCCGTGCGTTGTTTGTCTGCCACTAAATAACAGAAAAAATAAAATAGATTATAAACATTATTCGTGAATATATACCAAAAATGTATGTACCATCAATATTAATTCCAAACCTTCCCACGCTGCACTCAGTGTAGCATAAAACGCTAGAGATGTCCCAGCACGCAACCTATAAAACATCATTAGGGGTTTTCATCCTTTCAGGGCATAGAGTGGCTTAGAAGTGGTGTACGCGAAAGTGGAAACTGTAGTTTTTACTACGAGAAAGTGTCATCTATATATATAAAATCGAAAGGTCACTCACTCATCACGGAATCTCAGAAACTACATGTGCTAGGAAACCCAAATTTTGCATAGGGGTTACTTATAGGACGTAGGTGCTCGCTAAGACGGGAATTTACAATATTCGACTTCTAAGGGGTTGTTTTTGGGGTTGAAAGTTTGTATGAAACTTTGTTACTACAAATGTTAAGAGTCTCAAATCTTACATGTACCTCACTTATAGGACGTAGGTACTCATGGAAAAAAAAATAATAATAACATAGTTCACGCAGGCGAAGCCGCGAGCGGGCCGCTAGTTTTTATATAAAGTAAGATAATATTAGTAGTAGAGCCTTTTAGTAATTTAACCAACAAATAAATTTAGTTAATAAATAAAAGACAGTCGGACACAAAAGTTTCATTATCACACAAATATCTACCTCGAGTGTCGAACCTACGACCGAGAAAAACAGAGCAGGTTGTTAACAAGTTTTTTAATATAGCTAATATTCGTTTTATTAACCATACTTAAATGATTAAGTTTTATTACTATCAACCTTTTTGAAATGTATCAAAGAAAAGACAACAATATTTATATGAAGACCTTATATCATTTCTAATGCATTTCTTAATCTGCTAGCTCCTCGAATTTACAATCTGAACCCTTATTGATCGATGCCTGATGCCAGAACGAGATGTAATATATCCTTTTGCCGTGAAAGACAAGGACAGAAGGAAGGAGAGCTCCCTAAGAGAGTATCTATATCGTTTCTACATACATCCAGTCAAGTATGCACAATTATAACGAATTATAATTTCTTATTAGGAAATGGTTGTATATTTAAGTAGTAAAAATAAACGGGAGGTAATTTATTAAGTGATTTTTAATTACTTGCTCTTGCTTTTTATAATTAAAACAGTGAAATAATACTACTTAATTTAGATTTCTTATAATTAAAAGCTTATTTTAAAACTTTGAAGACAGCCTATAAAGCTCGGAGAAAGAATAATGTGTAAATATTAGATAATATTCTTAAAAGTAGATAAAAAAAGTTATCCAAAACCAAGTGTACATACTTCCTCACCAAGATTTATGGTGGTAAGAGAAGTCCAAACATCATAAACAAGAAGACAATTGCAGCTGAGTGCACTAGTTTCATCAGCTCGGATGCATGCTGTGGACGCGACCAATCAATCTTACATGGTATATTGCAGCTGAGTACTAATAAATAGCGTTGAACTTAACCTACATTAACAAATGTTAGTTCAAATTATGTTTCTGTCAGTTTTTGAATATTGTGAATTTGACAAGATAGGCAGTTAATGTCTTTTTCTTTTGGCCATTTAATGTCTTATTCTTTTGGCTTATCTTAGATGTCCACAGTGGGTGGAGAAATGGAATTGTATGGGGTACAAACGTATGACGATTCCCACTCGATTCCACTCGACTCCCACTAGAGGAAATTAAATATTTATTGTTTTCGTTTCTTCTCTCTGGTGTCGAGGTAAAATGCGACGTTGAGTTCTGCCACTCAATATGGAATGCCTCTTAAATTCTGCGGAAAGTGGGGTGCAGAGTGTTTTAACACTAGGCTCCCTATGCCTACTCTGTTACATGTAAAATATAGCGTGAAGCTAAAAAAAATGTTGATAGATATATAAAATACATACATGTATAAACAAAATATTATATTCCATTCATATCTACAACAATCACCACACTCGCTTACAAAGCAACTCATTTAAAAATAGATTTTATTATAACTATGCATTCTATCATTAACAAGTTAGAATTCCTATCACGTAGGAAGAGTATTCAGAAAGTTTAACGGAGTTTATGATTTCCAAGCAAATTGCAATGGGAAAAAATAAAAGATATAATGTAATGCACGCTTCGGAAGTTCTCTAACAACTATGTACAATTGCAAATCTATTTTTTTTTTCATATAAAAACTATTTTTTTATATACATGTTTTGTTCATTTTTGTAATAGATATAAATTAAAGTGTTGCAGTGCCTTTTGCATTTTGTAGGAACCTTAACTAAGGACGATTGTAGTCCAAATTCAATTCGGGGACCTATGTAGTTATACCTGACACGGGGAAATGTTATACATGTTCTGAATTCCCATTGAATATTACGCGGTAATTGCGGATTCAACCTCGAATTCAGATGAAAAACAAGAAAACAAGAGAGTGTATGCACTCTCTTCATATTATCCTAAGCGTTAAGGACAAATTATCATCATGACTACAAAAAATGCACAGTAATGATTTTGAGACCGGCTTAGTTGAAGATTGTATTTGTTTCTATAACATATTCTATATTATTGTATTGTAGACTCTGAAACTGAGTCCGTAGCACGTTTATCCTACTTTGAATATTACCAAAATCAAATTAGCCTGTGTTGCTTATTTCTAAGTGTTTGTTTAATTAGATTAATGCTCCTTAACAATATCTCTTGCAATTTCAAGAAATTGTCTGATTGTTATAATAGTTCCACCACTGACAACCACGCAAAGTCACGTTATGACAACGGAGTAGTGTAATTATTTATATGAATTGGTTCCTCTTAGCTATTTAGATCTCAAAAATTTAATTATGATGTCAGCCCAATCTTCATTAAATCAATCAAATCAATCTAGGACGACACAATATGCTAGCGATGGCTAAATTAAAATTGAATAAACCTGTTCCTTCAATAATATTATGTATAGCAATATTCATATTGGATGCACTTTAAAGAATTTGCAGACATGTTGTTATGGAAAATTGATTAAATTCTCCTTCTATTCCTTGCTTATCCTTTTATATAAAAGCCGCGTGTAGCTTGCAACTGATGATCATCATATTATATGTATGGCTTAATTGTAAATATTGAACTTGCATTTTTCCAATCCATACTATACTATAAATTCGAAAGTAACTCTGTCTGTCTGTCAGTCTGTCTTTTACGCAATCAGGGCCAATCCGCTAATTTAATTGTGATAAAATACTCATATAGAGATACTTGAGGGTCTCGCAATGAACATAGGATACTTTTTTTTTCTTATATTTCTAATATTTTCGATACATATCAATATATTAAAATACTTATTAATTTGACATGCAATTTATTCCGCCATGTTTATAACAACCGCCGTTGCTAAGCAACGATTTGCAAAGTTTGTTGTTAGAAAACGTCACCCAAAATGAGCTTGCTTAACGCATCTCTCTATTGAAAACTGAAAATAATTTCATAAATATATTTAATAAATATTCGTATAGTTCAAGCGGGCGTAGCCGCGGTCGGGTCCACTAGTATATATATAAATATTAAGAATTTGTTTTAAAATATAATAATATCATTTGTTGCATTGAAAATTAAATCAAAATACACAATATGTATAGCACGAAGTATCTTTTCACCGTCCAATGGCTATTTTATGTAGATATCATCTACTCTTAACCTGAATTTACAAGCGCAATTGGTCTTTTGTCACCACCATCGAGACTGCCTTGTTTATATTCAGTTTTTTTTTAAATACCCTTGGTTTTGACCACTTTTAAATGTAATTATTTTAATAATTATATAGACCACAAGTGAAATGGAGAGAACACAAACACAAATCCTAATTAACAATTGCTGCTTATTTATTTTATTTGTAAGTTATTATTTTCCCAATTCCTATTAAATTATAAATATAAGCATTAACCTAATTTTAGCCGTCATTTTCTAATATGCAATATGAATACGTGTATTTATTTACAAAAAATATAGGTTGCACTCTTCTAAAGAAAGAAGAAAGCTACTCACACACACAATGCAAACACACACATTACCTACCTGTTAGTTTCTATAAGAAATTTAAGAAGAATTTACAAACATTTTAGCATAGATTAGCTATTTTAATGATTTTCTATAAAAAACACTCACCGCTTGTGACTTGGAGGGTAGTGGCGAGGAGACATAGTAGCGACAGCGACAGGTATCCGAGCGAGTTGAGCCAATGTGCCGCGGCCATACTGTATCCTGGGAGCAGGGAAGTTTCTTAAAGTTACTATCTTTTTTGAAATCATCAATTTCTATATCTGCTTTTTTAAAATTTTATGATTTTGATTAGAATAATGCTACTCTAGTTCTATTTCTTCCACTGTAACAGGGAGAAATTGAAATTGCACGTCATAGTACAGTAGCACAAGCGCGTAAATGTAATCGCGTCAAATGTGGGTGCACCCGGAGAAATTAATTACTTCCAGTCAGAGGTTAAGTTCCACCACTAAACACGCCTGGCTTCGAAATTTTGCTAGAAAGTGGAGAACGAAGTGTCTTAACACTAGGTTCTCTTTGCCTACCCTTCTATGTGCGGGATACAGTTCAACGCTGAATAAATTAAATATAAGTTTTTACATTTAAATTAAATTATATCAGTTTTTTCACAGAACATTGTAAATAAGTCTATTAACTTACAGTGACATCTATGGAGTCTCAACAAAAGGTAATACGCATATAGGTATCAAGAAGTACATACACTAAAACATAGATGTCGCTGCTAACATATAAAATTAAAATATTTGTCCTTATATAAGTTTAAATTATTAAATATTAGCTTTTGTGTTTTCCATATACGTAATTAATTGTTTTTATCAATATTTATACCATTTATGAATTTTTACAGGACTTATGATAACTTCACTATATTCAGATACTTGCGCCATCTGTTGGCTACTGATTAAGATTAACACAGCGCCATCTATGAAAAGGAAAAATATGTTTATCTACAAAATCATGCAATTGTAATTAATTGCTGTTTGACTATGGAAGGTATTTGAGAAAATATATGAATTGAATTGATGTAGGAAAATGTGTTTTTTTAATTTATCATCACATTACTATTACATTATTATAAATAAACTTTGTATTGAATACCAAAGTTTATTTATAATAATGTCATCGAATATCGCTGTATGCCGCACACAATAGAGTACGCACGCAGAAGAAACCTAGCGTTAAGACTCTAAGTTCCCCATTTTCCGCCGAATTCTGGAATTATTGCGTGTATTGTTGCGGACATCATCGCTGCGGTTTACCTCGACACCACGGCAATATGAAAATATTAAATATTTAATCTCCTGGAGTGAGAATCAAACCCACAACCTGACGCGCTTATAATCATTATTAAAAAATAAAACAGATAGTTTCGTCATGAGTTACTTATATTTTTAATCGATACCTACATATAAATAATAGTGTTATTTATATGCGTAACCATGATTTTTCAAGTGCATAACTATTTATGCAATATTTAAAAACAAACAAACCATTTTAATCTATCTTTGTCTGTCTATCTTTCTGTTAGTTCGGGCTGATCTCTGGAACAACTAGACCGAATTTTTACATATCAGCAACTTTTGTACGCGCATACCTACCATCTACCTATTAAATTTAGTTAAATCTGTTAAATACTGTTCTATGTGTATGTGTTATACTTGTTGCAAGAAACATAGAATCTAAAATCTAAAAAGACTTAAATTACGACTTAATAAAAATAAGCAGTATAGATAACCAATTTTACCTAACTACTATTAAATAATATTAAATTAATATTCGTATGGATGAATCGGGCGAAGCCACACAGGGGTCGCTAAAAAACATTGAATTTCCTTTATATATTTGCAATTCATTTTCAAAGAAACGAAAACAAACGAAATTATTATTATGAGTAAAAAGTTCAAATTATGACTTTTTAACTTTACACTTTACATTTTTTTCAAAGTAGTTGTATAAAGTAATTTAAACGTAAGTAAGGAAAAATGCGAGTGAAAAATCCAGTAGTGTTTTAAGTGAACCTGATAAGTGTCCTTAGAGTGTGGCGGAATGACCTCTTGAACCCTCCGCATGTACGCTTAAAAGCTTTTTATATAGGACTTTATACTAATAATGCTATTTACCCATCTTTTTGTTCATATTGTGCACAACTACTAGTAAAATATATATTTTTTCTTTTTTTAACTTCACGATGTATCCCGCACATAGCAGGGTAAGCAGAGGGAACCTGAGAACCCAGTGTTAAGATACATATCTCACACACGTTCACATTAAAACACTTCCGTTTCCCACTTCCGCCGAATCCTGGGGACATTGTTGAGTGGCGGAACTCAACGCTAAATTTTGCATTGTCACGAAAGCGAAGAAAATGAAAATATCGACTAATTCATACCCTAAAATGCGCACAGAAAAGCCGCACCTTTATACCCTTTATACTCTAGTAAAAATTACTAAAACAAAATTAATTTTGCCCAAAAAATTACAAGTTTCACTCAACAAAAGTCGTATGCACTCACCATATCGTCAGCATGTGTGATT